>CM076581.1:543847792-544045959 GCA_034641835.2 Pinus albicaulis | reverse complement strand
AGTACCAGAAATTCTCAGGAATGCTGAGTGATTTCCACTAGTCTCTACCATCTCAAGAAATTCTCCACTCTCTTGCTTAGTCTATGAACAGAACCCCCATTCCTCACTCAGATATGCCTCTTATTCTCAAAGGAACAACTAATTGTTCAAAGTGTCTAACCATCTCCTAGTTCTTGGAATACTTTTACCATGAGCCTTTTTACTTTTTATGGAACTATTTTTTCATAACTAATTTCATTTTTCATATTAACAACAAAGAAAATAAACTTTTCCAAAAACATTAAATGTCTAATTTTTTTTTTTTAAATAATAACAAAATGTCATTTTACTAGTTAACAACTAGTTAATACCAAATGCAGCTCTCGCAATTTTTTCTTCTTTCTAATTTATAAAACACAAAACTTTCATATATTATATACATTTATTATTATATATTTATATTCTTATTAAACAACCATTATTATTTTATTTAAATTAATGTATATTTTACTTATAATTTTATTTATTTATTTATGTTAGAGATATTCATAGGTTTTTTTTAATAGGTTAAGAGGTTATAAAATACGTAGAAACCATTATATATATATATATATATAAACAATGCTTAAATTTTAATGTAAAATAATAGTTTAGCTATTATTTTGTTTGAGTGTGGTAAATTTATTTATGCATTCAAAAATATATGTTAAAAGAAAAAACAAAAAGATTCACAATTTTTCTTGAGATTGTATGGTGAAATTTCACTCAAAAGATCATTTTTTTTTTTATGAATTAGACTATGACATTTTATACTATTAAAAATATAAAATATTAATATTAATTAAGTTTTTAAGCTTAATTATTATTGAATTTAAATGAAATTATTATTGACTTTTAGTTATGGGTATTTGTTGTGTATTAGTTTTACAAATACATAATAGATGAGAGGATATTATTATGAAAAGCTTAAAAAATTAATTAAAAATCACATCACTAGATTTGTGGAGATTTTTCAAGAGTGTTTTTTAGGATTTGATTAAATAAATATTAAGTATTAACAAATAATATTTTATTTTTTTGTAAATAATTTTTAGAATACAATTTTTAATATTGAATTAAGGAAAATAAATTAATGAAAATATAAAAATATAAAATTATAAAATGAATATGTAAAATAAAAATAATATTTATGTCAACTGCCAAATAATCAAAACAATAAACAATTAATAAAATAAAAGTAATATATGGGTTAAATTTGAATAATCAAAACAATTAATTGTAAAAACTTAAAAATAATAAATAGTCAAACTTAATAAAGAATATTTGGTTCAAACCTAGATAAACACTTAAACAACTAATAAATTGATTTTTTTTCCTCTTAATTTTAAGATTTCTATTTTTTTTATTTACTTGCTTTTATTTTATTTATTTACCATTTATTTTTAATTTTTTTGAAAATCAATTGATTTTATTATTATTATTATTATTATTATTATTATTATTATTATTATTGATTATTTAGCCTTAACATAAATATTATTTTTATTTTACATATTCATTTCATAAAAAAATTTACTCTCCCACTTTATAATATAATGATAGTTTGTATTAATTATAATAACTAGTTCACACTTTACAAATAAGCTCATAATTAATATAAATGAAATAACCTAATATATATTAGGAATTTTTCTCCTCTATTGTTTAGACTTTTTTCGAAACAAGATTAGAAATCTCATCTAAGACCCAGCTTAAATATATAATAAATCTCCAACAATTTGATTGGAAAAAGAAATTTAATAAAATCAAATAAGAGTGTTTTATTTTTATTTTTATTTGTTTTGGCAAATTCTTGATTTGTGTTGTTTAAACTTGCATATAGCCTTAAAAAACCATGTGGCATTTCTATGGTGTTGAATTGAGTGTGAAACATGTGATTTCAATGAATCAATCAAAAGTTTGACACTCGAAATCTTCCAATTTAAACAACACAAGTCAACATTTAATCTTAAAGTTTTTTTATAAATTAAAATAAATAGAATAAAATAATATAATATAATATAATTTAAAGATAATAGAGATACTATCAAACCCTAACCCTAACCCTAAACCTTGGACGAAGTACTTGCCAAAAAAATTACTATAAATATAGAATAGTGTAGAGGTCCTGGTACACAGAAGTGGCACTACAGGTCCAACAGTTTGAGTTTATGTGGACGTCTTCGTTGGCTTCGAAAATGAGACTCTTATTTTAGTTATGTGATCATCATCGCACTAGTGATACTGTGCAAGGAGGTGGCTGTGGGTAATGGCTGGCAGCCGGCCACTGCAACTCGTTATGTCAATCAACATGAGGATGGCGGTATGTAATTGTAAATATATATCGCGTTGTTGGTGTCATAGTATTAATTTTGTATTATATATTATATGAAAATTGGAATTTGGAATTGGAGAGAGATATTTCTAATTTGGAATTTGGAATTGGTGTCATAGTATTAATCTTCGTTTTCACATATTTCTAATTTTCCAATAAAAAATAGCATGCCATTTCAACGACCCAGTGAAAGAATGGCTTTTCCAATGGGAAATAGCATGCGGACCAGGAGCGTGTGCAGATTGCTATCAAGTATGCATTCGTTTACCCTGTAGAGGATTCTAATAAGTTTTCCTTAGTAATAATAAATATTAAGATTACTAATAATAATAGAGTTTACCGGCCTGTAGAGGATTCTGAACAACAATTGGGCTATTGTGTAAACAACAGGTAAAGTGCAAGAAAAGGGGCATTTGTTCTGGAAAGCCGGTGACTGTGAGAATTACTGATCAACATCACATTACTCAGTGATGTTGCGTTTGATAGCATTGCAGCTCCCGGCAAAGGTGCAGAGCTCCGTAAAATGGGAATCGTGCCAATATCATTCCAACGGTATTTTATTATATCTACTCTGTACTCAATTAATCCCCCCATCAATTTCATTTCGCCCATTTTCAATGTAATTTCAATGGTTTTTAACCTAAATCACTGCATTGTTGTGTTATGCAGGCTGCTTTGCGGCCCCATTGATGCAGAAGCCCACAAGGGTTGATAGTTCTTTGTTACTTTGTTTCTTTGTAACTGCTTTCACTGCTCTACTCCGCTGAAGTGTAATACGTTCTGTAGTCTTGTTTCCTGGTAACAAGGAATTTTGCATGATAGAATAATAATACTATATAATTTGGTATTCCGTCTCTTGTTTTTATATAATGTGGTATTCTCTCTTGTTTATATTAATTATTTTGTTTTCGTTAATTATTTTAGATGGAAAATAAATAATAATGATAATATATTATGTATATCAAATGTATATAGTATCTATAAAATAAAATATATCAGATTTAAAAGTAAATACAATGTTGTCTGGTTTAAAATGTTAAAAAGAATATAAATAAATTTTATTTTATTTGTTTTATTGTAATTTTCTTTTTTTGTATGAATAAGTGTTTTTATAGTGATATGGAATCCCTATCTTATGAAATTGTATTTAAAAGTAATAAAATACTTAAATTTCTACATGTATTGTTATTTTTTGAAAAATTATAATATGTGAATTTTTCATTCCTCACTAAATTAACTTTTATTTCTCATTTTATTTTTACTCTCTCCAAGCCCTTAAAATCAAAGACACAATCAAAGAACACCAGTTCAAACCCCTACCCCCTTAGAATCTTTTTATTTCTGCCAACCTTTTGTTTTAGATATTAACTATTTTCAATACTTTAAATTCATTAAAATTCTAAGCATTCTTTTATATATATATATATATATATATATATATATATATATATATATATATAATTGATTTCTAGCCTAGAATTAAATTTTATAATAATTACGATCACAAAACTTCCATATTTTATTATAAAATTAATAGCCATAATTACCCTAACATTATAATATTAATATAGTTTTAACAAAATTCTTATTTCAACTTAATTCATTAAACAAAATTTATTCATAAAAATTCTAGAATTCTTCATAATCACAACACTCCTACCCATTTAATTTATTGTAATCTATTTTATATTATTATAGTCACTTTTCATGTTATTAATTTATTCAAGTTAATCACACCCATTATGCCAACATTTTTGTCTCAATAATATCAATTAATAATTGAATCTAAAAGTACAAAGATGCATTGTTTCTAGTAAAATAAATATTAGATAAAGATTATTTGAAAAATATTTGAGAAAACTTTATTATGAAAAGGGATTTTCTATTTAAAAGTTGCTTGATTTGACAAATTAATTTCATTATTTTCATTCATTAAATATTTTCACTCAAAATCAAATCTTTCTAGTCCTTGTACTGTCCAAGTTTGATAATTCCATTTATGTTGATAGGAGAAGCAAAATGCCAAATCTTGAGTGATCCTTTGCTAGAATTCAAGTCAGCAATACCTCCTATACTTGAAAAAAAAATAGTCAATAATATGATCTTGTTAATTATATTGTGAGTAAAGTAGTATTCTACTTTATGATGAGACATTATTATAACCAAAATCCTAACACAACTTTGGAGCCATTGGGTAGTTGATGGGAGATAAAATAATAAGAAGTGACATGTAAATATGTAATCTTTGACTAAAGTAGTATTGTAATTTATGATGAGACATTGTTATAAAAGACCTAGCACAACTATTGGAACCCTTTGGGTAGTTGATGGGAGATAAAATAATGAAAAGTGACTTGTAAATATGTAATCCTTATCATAGGATTAAATCTTCAATATTTGATTAAAAGTATAATTTGTTCTAAAATTTAATAGTTTTTAATCTAAAGGTTTACTAGTTAGATAAACTTAGAATTATAGAAAAATTATTATGAGGAAAAATAATTTATTATTCAAATAAATTTATTATTTTACACAAAATTTTACATAAAAATAATTAAAAAAAACATGAATGTATTTAATTAAAATAAGTCATAACTTCCACGTCATGTTTTATAACAGCACTCCAGGGAATATAAAAGAAAGGATGTAACATCAGGATTTAATTTCTTTATGTTTTTTCAAATGATACATTTGAATTTTTAATTGAAACACTATTAAGGAGTATGTTAATCAATTTATGAACAAGATTTATTTTATTTTGAAGAAAGAATTAATTTACTCACCATTACCTTTCCTATGAGGATAAAAGAGAATTCCCACATAGGAAAAGAGGTTACGTACATAGAGAAAGGACAAAGAAAGGGCTCTAAGGTTAAGGTTAGATGGAACTCTGCTACTTAACACTGGAGAAGAGGTGGAAAGAGGTCTCGAGGTCTACTTCTAGAAGATCTATTCAATCCTACATGTATTATAAACCCAAGATAGGGGGAAACAAAAGGTTCTTATTATGCATTTAATGAGTACATTAATTGTCTTGAAAAAACTATTATATTAAGTTAGCAATTATTCATTTCTTCATGATTTCTAGATATATTATTTATGTCTTACTTCAGGGTGTCTATACAATTTTTGGTATATCTATGATGATTATAGAGTTAAGAAAAGAAAATAAATTTATATGCATATAGAATTTCAAGATAAACATTAACTAACACCTTTAACAGTAGTGGGATAGCAGTTTCACCATGGAGCAAACTAATGAATGGATTGGGATAGTTGGCATCGAGGTGGAAATCTCTAGAGAGGAGATTCTGTCTTGCTAAGATTTAGGAAAATATTACATGAACTAAGGGTTTGAGAAATAAAACCCCTTTTGAGCGATGGTTCGGTCATATGTAGATATTTAACTTAAAGAAAATACTGAACTTAAAACAAAAGAAAAACAAAACAGATTAGGTATTGATACTAGAGAGTTAATACTCAAAGTAATTAAAACAAGTATATGAAAAATGTAGATGTTTGTAGCATTACAGTGAATTATTATTTCTAAAGAATATAAAACTGAAGCAATAAAAGATAGTTTAACATAAAAAAACCCTCATGAGGAGGTAAAACCCTATGTTAGAGAAACACATAAATATCCCGGTCATTTCTACTAAGAGAAAGAAAACCTGAGCACAAGCGCTCTATTATAGACCACCATAACAATGATTCGATGAGATAATTTTCCTAAAATAGCAATAACAAGTGAAAATAGTTCTCAATTTTCCTAAAATAGCAATAACAAGTGAAAACAGTCCTCACTGGAGGGTGAAAATAACAAATGAAAGTATTTCTCACTACAGGGTGAAAATAACAAGTGAAAATAGTTCTCATTGCAGTGTGAAAATAGATCTCACTTAAGGTTTTTGGTTTGAGAAGTGAGTTTAACACTATTTTAAAAAACAATATTTAATATTTTTCAATATTTATAAAAATTCAGTTTTAGGAGTTCAAATTCAACCATGTCCGAATATGAATGAATGAATGAAATTTTAACGTCCACGAGAATAAAAATAGGCTATGGGATTATGGGTTCCCTATTTTCGTCGTTTTCATTTCAGTCCTCTTCTTGTTCAAATTGATGATGAGTTGGCCCAACCTTCCAACTATCTCATCGCTGAAACGATAATGCTAAGAAACCAATGCTAACATATTCCCTTAACTTTCTCTGATGTCTTTGAACGCATCACATTCCAAAATGAAATGTTTTTCTGATTCCACTGCTCCAGACATGCAAAATGTACACACTCGTTCTTCCCAAGCTTCCTTAGACCTTTCCACCCCTGTTTCACACTGAAGATGATGCGAGTTGGTTTTTAATTGAGCAATAAGAACCTTTTCTCTCCACGGAATGGTAGCTTCAATGTACTCTTTTTGTTGGATATCATACATAGGGTTGAATTTTTCGATGTAGTATTTCTTTTTCTACCCAACTCTTTTCCCCATACCTGTTTACGAAATTTATCCATAACAAAATTATTTAGCTCTTTGCTATTTGTGGGACAAGCATTGAGGTAGATATTCCATTTTTGCATCTATGTTTAGTTTTGTCTCATCCATGTTTTCTTTCTTTCACTCATGCCTTCCTTGAAGATAACATTAGGTCATCTACCTACTCCCATTTGCTAAATTCTTTTTAGATATCTTATAAGTTGAACCATAGAAATTGCTTCGATGGGAATTGCTCCTGTTTCACTCAACATTATCTCATAAGGTACCGAACTTTTTATTTTGAACTTGCTCATGATCAAACGTTTTTTTGTTTTCTCAATTTTCTTCCATTTTGAGATATGGGTGCTACTAGCCCACAATTCACATCCATATAGCATCACTGCACAAACTAGGAGTTCAAAAAGAACTTTAATCATTTTTCAATCCCATAACTCTGCTTCTCTACTTCTGTTTTGAAGAACATACAATGATTTTCACCCTTCTAAGATTCTCTTCATTCTGCAGTCCTCCCAATTAATTTTGTTGTTGAAATCGATCCCGAGGTATTTTTACTCATTTACTTCTTCAAGAGTGTTTATTTCAAAGAAGAATGTATGCTGACTTTGCTTCTTTTTATTAGATAAAATCATTATCTTGGTCTTACTAATATTGACTTGCATCTCCACTACTCTACAAAAATGCTCAAGGGAATATAGGTGCATCTGCAATCCATCGGCCGATTTAGAAATCAAAACAAGATCATCAACATATAAAAGAAGCTTGATTACAAACCCCCCCAATCGAACACCCTCTCCACCTAGCAAATTTAGCCACTCTTCCAGTTTATCAATATATAAACCAAAAAGAGTAGGGGATAGCAGACAACCTTTCTTGACTCCAATGTCACTTCTAAAGCTTTATGAAATACCTGCTGAGGTTCTAATTTTGACTTTCACCTCTTCATAAAGTCTATGGAAAAAAACTCTATAATGCAAAGGAATTTCAAGTTCTTCCATTCTACCCCACAACTTATCTCTAGGGACTGTGTCAAATGGCTTTTTGAAGTCAACGAAACAACAAAATACTTCTTCTTTATCCCCCCAAACCTTTTCAACAATGTGTCTCAACGTGATGCCATGATCCACTGTAGAATGCTTCAGCCTAAAACCTGCTTGTCCTTTTGCCCTCTTTTCTTTCACTTCTACCCACTTACTGATTCTATTTTCTACCATGCTGTCGAAAAGCTTTGCAAAAAAAGGGTTGATCATAATGGTTCTATAATTGGACGGATTATTAATATCCCCACTTTTAAAAAGGGGTATTGCTAGGCTAGTTGTCCAGTCTCTTGGGAATCCTTGTTGAATGATGTTGTTGAATATCTCCATGATGTGCAGTGCAAGAGTGTTCCTTCCCCATTTTATATACTCTGCTTGAAGTTCAACCAAGTCTTTTGCCTTTCCTATTTTCAGCTTTTTAATTCCAATTTCCACCTCTTGTATTGTTCAGAGCTTTGTATTTGTGTTGAGCACCGGGGGAGGCTTAACCTCTGATTCTTTCTCGTAGAGTTGTCTTGCATATCCAAACCACTGATTAGCTGTAATATTATTTTCGATTTTCTTCTTCCTTGCTTGAAGTTCTTTCCAGAAAATTTTTTGGTTATTCTTGCCTAGATATATTAACTCTTCTCACCTTGTTTGCATGAACTCATATTTTTTCATTTTTAATATCTGTCTATACAACTTATCCTTGCCTGTCTTTTTCAAGGTTCTCCTTGCTGTTTTGCATTCTTCATCAAACCAAGCATTTACAAGAAAACAATTTGATTCTAATTTCCTATTTTTTGCTCTTTTGCACTTCTCAAGTGCCCTTTGAATTATATTTGTTAACTCATGACTGTTGAGGCTTTGGAAGCTCATTTTCTCTTTCTGAATTAATCTCTCCAGCATTGTCTTGAAGAGAGTACAATTTTCTTGTGTTAGAAAATTTTTTCCCCTTGGTAGTGATTGCCAAGAGCATTGGGTTTTTCTCTTATGTTGCCTTTCTTCTACCCATGATAAATTCATATAAATTGGGTTATGGTATGATTTTAAGTCCCAGTTATTCTCTCCAATATTAACTTCATCTATCTTTTCTATCAAGTTTTGTGAACAAATCACATAATCAATGATACTTGCCCCATTTTATGTGTTGCGGATGAAGTTCCAAGAATTTTTCCATCTGTCAAGACCATTGCAAATAATTGATTTGAAAGCCCCACACAGTGTAAGCAATTCGTCTCCAAAATAGTTGCTAACTTTTTCATCTTCTGAACATCTCACCCATTGGGGATTCTCCTCTTCAGTGAGCCAAATAAGATTATGATCCTCTTTGCAACAAAAATACAAGCATTAAAATCGCCCACTAAAAGCACTTCTCCCTATTAATAGTACGCAACAATATTTTTCTTTAAAGCTGCATACAGATCCTTGTTGTCTATCTCCTTATCTTTGTAAGTTTTTGAGACTTGAGGGGAAAAATAGCATGATGCAATTCTTATGTGATTCTCATTCTTTGATATTTTGAACCATAAATATTGTTTGGTTTCATCTTCTTTCATCAACTTAATTTGATGGCCTTCCTTTTCTTTCACTAAAACCAGTATTCCCCCATACCCTTTTCCATTTTTTGTTACCTTGTTCCAAACTGATAACTCCAAATAACCGTCAAACACAGGAGTTTTGCAACCATCATGTCCACAAGTTTTTGTGAGACAGATTATGTCTCTACTTTCAGCAATAGGCCCTAACCCAGGTCCCCTCCTCCAAGGATAACCTCTACAATTCCAACAAACTAAACTTAGGTAGACCTGGGTAGGATTTGACTGTTACGCAGTTTGACATATAAGACTCAACTTCGAGTCTTCGTCCCTTTCCATCCAAGTTGCTCTTGTTGTTTTCCTCCCTATTATCGAATTCTCCGTTTTTTTCTTTACTGTCAGTTTGTTGCCCTGTTTTGTCTTGAGTCCCAAACACTGCAATAACTGCTTTACCATTGTACAACCATGCCCTTTTCCCTTCATTTCTTGCTGCCCTAATTTTCTTCATTTCTTCCCTTCTCTCCTCTTGTTGTTTGATGGATAAATCTTCATCTAGGAAGAAGTGTGAGCCTTTTAAGAGTTTCTTTGTTCTCAAGAGATGGTGTTTGTCGTGCACAGTTGCCATGGTGACTTTTCTGGGGTGAGGCCTCTCTTCACATATCTTCCCCACCCTCCTTGCTTGGAAAATTTCCCCTTTCCAATGTAGCTTCTCTTTCAGAAATTCCATTGCCAAATTGAGAGTACTTTCATTCCTCTCATAATCTCTTATTCTCCTGATAATAAAGTTTGTTTCTATGTTTTTTCTTTCTTTGTGTTCTCTTTCTTGTACTCTACGAGCACTTACATCTTTTTCTTCCTCTGTTCTTATGTAACCATTAGCGTATTCAACTCTATCTTTGATTTTTTTTGGACCGCCATCCATATTATTCTTTTTATCTTCTCTTTTGAAAGATTTGTTGGTTGACATACTTGAGTATCTACCTGAGTTTCTTTAGGAATTATCATATCCTTGTTTGCTGCTCTTGATCTTGTCATGGTTTGCCACGATGTCTTCATATTTTTCCATTCTTGTTTTCCTATCTCTAGAGCCTCTTGTAACATTGTTACCTGTTCTTTTAAAATTCTATTACCTTCCATTAAATACCGATTTGCAAATGTGATCTCTAAAATTTTGTGGTCCCTTCTCTGTTCTTTGGCTTCCAAAAGCTCCAGCCTTGTCCTGGCCCTCATTAATTCTTTAACATAAAGCTCTCATGACCAAATGAGAGGTGTGGATGTGACACTGTAAATGGTTGACTCTTTTTTTTTTCGCTGCCCTTATTTATTTTCTTTCTCCGGCCTTGTTTTCTTTTTCTTTGTCTTTTTTCTTGTTACCATTTGAGGCGGGCAAGTCTACGCCTTAAAATGCGCCGATATTGCTTTGTATTTACCCAAATCCACTTCCATGTTTTCTATGTTGAAACAATTTTGACTTGACCTAAATTGTTGGTTTCCACATAATCTGATATTTCCTTACTATTTTCAACATTTTCTAATGATTTTCTTTACATTTTAAGATGAGAAAATCCTCAAATCTGTATTGCTGTATTGCTATCTATTCTCAAGGAAATTTTTTCAAACAATTGACATACAAAATGTTGTAACATAAAAAATGTCGTAGCTCGCACTTTGCTGAGTGCTTTGTATTTTCAACTCTCTGAATTTTCAATTCTATGTATGTGTGAGAGTTGTAACTCAACACTGTCTGTTGTTCTTTGATAGTATTGGAAAATCTTTGAGCCATCCTGGGCCGTGGTTGTTTTGTTTCTGTCATTCAAAAAACACAAACAGAAAGAAAAAAAAGAATTCACACAAAGCTTATCTTAAATTAAACATACCAATAGTGAAAAATACCCCTTCGTAGTTGTGTTCTTCACACTGTACAGTGTGGTAGTGGGGGAGTTGTATAGGGTTCTACTAAGAATTCCTTATTTCAATGAATTGATAGCTGGAGAGCAGCACACCTGCGAACGACTAGAATGCCTTTTTCGCTCTGCTCTTCCGCACGCGCTTTTGGAGAGAAAAATTAGTATGAACATCATGGATGGGAATGGTGGGTTGATTTGAATTCAAAGGGGCTCCCCTTCAAATGTGAAATGGTTTACTTGGGTAAGGTAGTTCTCTGATGGTTTACTTGGTACACTCGAAAACCCATATGACACCTCGTCGTCGAGCAGTCCATCCATGACGTTCTTCATCGTTTCAGAGAATCCAATTTTTATGCGCCCTACAACTCCAGAATGTGCCTGCTGCTGCAGGTGGGTATGTTTTTTTGGTCATTACCCTCACAAAATAAGGTAGCTTCTCAATGGCAGTGCTAAAAAATGTCAGCAATCACAATCACATACAGATAAAAATGATGGCTGCATTGTGTAATGTGCCGCTGCCTCAACTTCAGCCTAGAAAGGCAACCGTCACTGCCATTCAAATTCACACAGAAGCCAATCCCATGAATCCAGTTAAAGCTCCTTCCATGGTCGATCACGCAGAGTCTTTTACTTATGTCTCTCTCTTGCAGGCTTGCATTCAGAAAACGATTGGGTAGAGAGCAAATTACTCCATGCCCAAATCACTCGGAGAGGATTTACAATTCTCACACATTTACACAACACTCTCCTCAACGTCTATGTCAGATTTGGGAGCCTGGTGGATGCTCGCAGAGTTTTTGATCAAATGCCCGGACGTGATGTTTGTTCGTGGACTGTGATGATCGCGGGTTATGCCAGGCAGAGGGTAGCCCACGGGGCATTACGGTTGTTCTTCCTCATGCGGCGAGAAGGCGTCCAACCCAATAAGTTCACATTCGCCAGCGTACTCCCTACTTGCGCCGACTCTGAAGACACCAAAGAAGGACTGGACATCCATAAAGAGATCAGAAGAAGTAGATTGCAGAGTGATGTATTTGTGGCGAATGCCCTGATAGATATGTATGTGAAATGTGGTAGCATAGAGGATGCACACTATCTGTTTGAAAAAATGTGTGAACGAGACGTGGTATCCTGGACAGCGTTGATTGCAGGGTATGCGCAAAATGGGCAGGCAGAGGAGGCCATGGAGCTTTTCAATCAAATGTGGCTTGTGGGTGTGAAGCCAAACACCAAAACATATGCCAGTGTTTTGCCAGCATGTGCCGATCTGGAACGGGGTATGGAAATCCATGGGGAAATAATCAGAAGTGGTTTCCAGTCTCATGTCTTTGTTGAAAGTGCCCTTGTAGATATGTATGCAAGATGTGGGAGCGTAGAAGATGGCATTTATGAGAGGGTTGGTTCTCTCTGAGTACTTATGAAAGTACTTTGATTAAAATATCTCTTTATATTGCAATATTGTTTGATAGTTGCAAATATTTTCATTCTGAAAACTATGTGACTAATATGATTGAATCGTTAGTCATACATTACAGGCGTTGATGGTTGTTCAACCATTCTCAGAAAGCTTGCACAAAAGCCATAATTTCTTCCAATAGTAATTGGTTGGTAAGATCATATAGATATTTTTCCATACTTTTGTGAATTGAATAAGGGATAAGTAGTAGAAATGGAAATGAAATTTTCTTTGTGCTATATGTGCTCATGAGTATGGATAAAAACATTATTTTTTTAAAAAAATGACATTTAAGGAAATGAGAGTGTTTCACTGTGAAGGGAAAGGACTCCTTTTGGATTGCTTATATTATTATATCATGAGTATAAGTTTAATTCAGTAAGAGAAGCACACCGAGGACGGTGTTCCCTTAAGGGGGGGAGTATGTAACAGCCCTTCTTACGTAAATTAATATGGTAAATTCATTTTTAACTTTAACTGTTTAAATCAAGAATTGGTTTAAAACCGAATTCTTGAATCGGTTGAGAAAAAATACGTGATGCGTCGTTTTGGGAAGTGGTTCCATCTGAATTGCTGGCTTGTTTCACATGGGATTGGCTTGGTTTTCTTGTTGAGTAAAAGAAGAAACCCTGATATACATATTTTGGAATGAGGAGCAGTTATGGGATCTTTTTGAAGTTGTTTCCGATACAGTGTTTGATTAGTAGACGGAGGAATACCATTGTGTGCAACTTAGGATTTTCAAAGTTTCGAATGACCCCGTAGGGTTTGGTTTGGGCTCTCGTTTGTGGGTCAGCTATACGATATTCAAACGGATCCTTGCAGGTGCGGTTCTGTCATTCTTTTGGGGGATACTTTCGGCTTAATGATTCAGTGTGTCGATGGGGTTCAGCTTTCTTAGCCCCATTTGAAAATCTTCAACTCGTGCTTGAAGAATCTTAAAGTTGTTAATAAGAAATTTCGACTGTTATTGTCGACTGTGACTTCTTCTTTCTTAGCTCCGCCCAATTTGAAATTTCGACTCAAAAGGCTATCAGTAAGAAATCTTACAGAAAAAGAAATCTGTGAACTTTGACTGCTGGTGGCTGTATTTTGGTCGGTCGTAGATCGAGCTCGGCTTTCGTGTTGGGATTTTCGGTACAGTTGTAAATTTGATCTCTAGCAGTGCGGGGCTTTAATGTGCCGAGGGAGATTTCTGGGTTCAAATATGTTATTCGTTGTTATCTTTATTGGGCTCCCAGGATTCAAACTGAGGATTCGAACTAAGGTGGATGCAAGGACATCTTATGTCTTATATAGGGAAGATTTGCTTAAAAGAGATAAGTATATTTCCTTATTAAAAAGAATTTCATTGTTTATTATGCAGAGGAAAGATGAAAGTTATGTGTGTTATCTTCCAAGTAAATTACTTGTATGTGAAAAAAAAAAAACTATAAGAATCTAGATTGTCTTTTGGAGAATATTTACTAGATTCTTGTGCATTGAAAGAAAGATTAATCTTCTTTTAATTTTGGAAGATAAGTTATAACATCAATTTACTATTATTTAGATAGTGGGTAGTCACTATTACGATATTTTGGGAAGAGTTAAGTAGTTTAATCCTTGAAAATATTTAATGAGTTCAAGGACAAGATAAGGAGTTTCACCAAAATAACTCTTGAAATTTTATGTATAAGGAGAACTTATGTTAGTTCTCTTAGTAAATAAAATATGTTAGATACAAACAAGATTTATCAACTATTGATATTACATTGGTAAAGATTAGTTATTCAACAAATCCATGGATAGTTTCATAAAAACCATGGGTAGTTTTTCCATGGTGTTGACAAAGATTAAATATAAATGGTGCTAATTCCTTTTATTTGATAATAGTCGATTGGGATGAGAGGCGACTGCCAAGATAACAATTTTGGCTAAATTTATTTATGAAATAATCTTTTTTTTTTGTGAGTTGAACTATATAGTTCACTGGTGAGTTGAAATATATAGTTCATTTATTTTACAATTTATTCTCATATCAAGATGGGTAAATATATGAGAAAATAATTCAAGGGAAATAAGTTGAGATTTTCCTTCTTAAGGTGAAAATATGTTTTGGTGGACATATTGAGATTAAGGCTTTGGTAACCTTATATGGAGATGTTTGAAATGCATGCATATTTAAAATAGGCATGTGTTTATTGTGTGAATTTATTTCATGCATGTTTGGATAAATATGCATGTTTTCATATTCTCTATGCATTGTATTTAATGCTTTTAGATAGGAATTTTTATTTAAAATATGATCAACCACGTGATTTTGTGGTTATTTCCTAAAAAGAATCCTTGTTGTCTTTTCTTGAAAAGACTCTTACTTTAATATTTTAGAAAGATAATGTTATTAGAAAGATAGAATGGTGAAAGGGAAACTTATTGGCGGGTTTTTGGAAAAGAATCCATGTTATCTTTCTTGAGAAGATTTCTATTATGTTATTCCTTGCTATTATGCCAATCTTTTACATAATAGTTAAAGAGTGGTAGTATACTAAGAAGTTTTTGTAAAAAGAATCCATGTTGTAAATAGTAATTATTTAATAAATCCATGGATAGTTTACCATGGTAATGGAAAGATTAATTAATAAATCCATGGATAGTTTCATAAAACCATGGGTAGTTTTTCCATGGTGTTGATGGAGATTAATTGTTTCATAAAAACATGGGTAGATTACCATGGTGTTTGCAAATATTAGTTAATTAATAATTCTATGGATTGTTTACCACGGTGTTGGTAAAGTTAATTCATTTAATAAATTCATGGTTAAAGGAACTAATCAGTTATATTCCTTAGATGAACATACTAATTGATTACTTTTATTTTGTCATGATTATGATTTCCTTTTGGCAGGAAGATCATGCCTAAACATGCAACATATGTATTAGCTTTTATTGAAAAATAATATATATTTTTGGTATGTAGAGCTTGTAGTATTAAACTACGTTGAATATGATTTATGTGATCCTTGTGAAGGCACTCTTATAGGGAGAGTCTTTTGGAATCAGTATGCATTCGCATGCATGGAAGAGACAATCATTATGTTAACTTTCATTCCATGCACTAAAGGTAATAGCTTAAGGGTTAGCTATTTTTATTAAAATTATGTAAATCACATGCATAAATATCTTAACTGATGTATCAGTTTATTTTAAAGAAAGTTTGGGAGATGTAGCCATTGTCTTGCAGGAATGTGTGCTTATGCGACGTAAGCATTAGTTATTGTGATGACCTATAACCAGTACATATGAGGTATGTGTTATTAAAGAGAGAATGACAAGGTACTTTACTTGCTTGTCATGATTATACATGAGTAGATGGAGAAACTACTATAGCGATTGATTAATACTTTATGAATCTTAATATCATTTTATGTTGAAGGCATCATAACAGGGAATGATGGTGACATGTACAAAAGAATATTATGCTTGTCATGTACAAAGGAAAAATATGCTTTTCAGGAGGGTAGGTAAATGATTAATATTCATGCAGATGAGTGCGATTTATAGGAAGGTCCAATGTACGATGGTCCATTGGAGGTACATCCATGCCACCAAGATCTGAAGATCTGAAGATATGAAGACCAGAGGGTAAATGGTATCATATTTATTGTAATGGCTTTAAGCTAGATATTTTCATATTTCCTTGTAAGATTATATAAATGATGGTTAAGGGATGGTCTCCCTTATAAGCCATTGAGTGATGGGCTGAACACCCTCACGAGCGTTTAATAATAAAATTAAACGTTTGCTGGTTTTCACCCTACGGGGTTTCCAGGGTATATTGGTGTTCAATGATGTGATTGATTATTGTGTCCAGATGATGAGGTTGATTCCTTTTTATGATGTTCATAATGGCAATTATGTGATGACTATATCAGTAATGAGATGAATGGATAGTTACATCAAATAGTATTAAGTTAGTATACTGTAATGGAGGTTGTTAAGGGTTAAGGAGTTTACTATTCTTATTTACAAAATTTCACTGTGAATTGTTAAACGTTCTATGTAATGAGGAGTAACTTGTATAAAAAATTTTAACTCCTTACATTTCTCTGTGAAGTTAATGGTGTATGTTACAAGTGGTATCAGAGCTAAAAGGTTCAAAAACTGGCACCTTTGGGATTTAGCGATAAGAAATTGAGGGATCCGAGATGAAATGCGCATATGTGAAGGAAGGCATCGCATCTCTAATCCAGGTTGAATAATGCGTTCAAGAGATAAGTATTAATATCTTTATTGTCTTGAAAGTAATAGTTATTTCATTTATGGAAAATACACTGCTTACAAAGTAAATAATTGTTGAGTTAGCATTTCTTTAAAAAGGATATGTATTTTCCATGTACGTAAAACCTCTATTGTTGTGTTGAAGTTTCCTTGAAAGGAGTTGGGAATTTGGTTTCTTGAAAAAGAAACATGTGTGTGCTTGAAAATTTAACTAATACACATTTAATTCTTCTTGAGAGAAATTTGTATATTTTGAAAATAAATCTTGCATGTGAATCTTGCAACTAAAAGAGACAAATATAGAGAAAAATGTGGTTTTACTTAATATGCAAGTTTGTGTATTTTCATACCAATAGTCCTTGTGCCATGATATGTAGGCATGCATAGGAATTTTATGTAAAAGGAGAGTATGTGGTTATTTAGCTAAAGCTTCTTGGAAAAAAAGAAGGCAATTCTTAAAGATATTTCATGGGTTGAGAGATAGGTTAATGAGTTTTCTTTTTCCTTGGAAAAGAGGTCATGAAGAATTATGTTAGTTTCTCATCATACTTTCTTGGAGAAAGTTTATGTTGAATCTTGTGTGAAAAGAACACTTGCTTCTTGGAAAATATTATGTTGTTCTTACGAAAAAGAATAACCTCTTGAATATATTACATTGCTAGATGGATTATGTCAACTTCTTTATTTAGGTGTATTAAAGGTTAATTTAACCTTGTTAGTGTTGCATAGTTTGTCATGCATAAAAGAGGCAATCTATGATAAATTATTGGAAACAAAGCATGAGCAACTAGCATGTAGAATCATAGAGGAACAAGGTTCTTTACATGCAATAGTTGTATTAGATTTCATCGGAAAGAACATAAGTCTATATGTGGAAATGATAACATGTTTTGTTATTATACTTTAGAAAAGATTCTTTGGCAAAGAAGATGAATTACATGTACAAAAACTAAAGTAATGTTTTGGTTTCCTTGAAATATATTCATGGCTAATGTGGGTAAATATTACGAGAATAAGGCATGTATTCTTATGTTTTATTCCATTAGTTTTATGGAAAATAAAACCATGTTTTGCATGCCTATTATGTTATGTGTCCTCGAAGAGGAATCATGAGTTTGCCTACTCGATTATGTTAAGTACTCTGTTGGGAAATTAAGATTATAATCTTTATGCATTGTATGCATAGGAACAATAGCCAATGTGTTAGCTTTATTATATTTGCATGTTCCAAAGGCAAAATCTGAAGTGGTGGTTCTTTTGTTAAAGTTTAAATAAAGCGAATGCACATTGTGACATTCTCCATTAAAGGAATTTCTGAACAGATATAGTGATTTGTCTGGTACGAATGTGTGGTGTGTGAAACTAATGCATGAATGCAAAAGATGAGGAAAGTCCTTATATAAGATGATAGAGTGTTAAAATTAAATTGAATGAAGCCTCTTAATGGGTCAAGTTGTGAAACTTAACTAAATGACTAGTTAACTAACTAGTGTTTGCATGAATCATCATGAATGCATTAAGATCATAATGGCATGGAATGACTAGTTTTAAAGTGACTCGTGTCATGATTGCATTAAAATTATTAATAGCATTGATTAGTTATGAATGAATAACTAATGAGAGTTATATGCACGAATCGATATTGACTAAAGATATTTGAAAGTTGTGAACAAGTGATTATGATAATTACTTCGTGTGTTAGTCTATGAGAATAGAACATCATGGGAATTGGAAATGTGTGCATAAGATAATTGTGTTTGCGAAATGCATATTTACGATTAGCATTGTTTCTTATAGAAAGCATGGGTAGCTTAATAGAAACAGAAAATCTGTGAAAATAAAGCATCGTAAGCATTGAAATGTGAGTTGCAACAATAAACGTTAAAGAATCATGTTTTAATGTACAACACATGTATGTTACTTCCAGGGGGAAGTTGTTACAACTTCATTAAAGCTAACTAGTATTAACTAGCTAAAGACAAACTTATTGAAATTAACTAATGAAAAAAAAAAAAAATCTTTCTAAGCTGATGGTAAAAATGTTTCCAAGAATAGGAAGTGGTTGGGGACAGTTGGGAAAGACAGTTACCTACTCTTTTGAGGATAAGCTGGATCCCCGGGGAGGAGTAGGCGTTCTGTGAAATTGGTAAAGGTGGAGTATTTTCTCGAGCTGGTTGGGACCAGTTGAAAATAGCTTCCAGCAACCCTTGTAAAGCCAAAAATATTTGAGTGTGACTGGAATTGGAGAATTGGACCGGACTGTCCCGAATTTCTCTTCCAGGCTTTTCTGAGTGTGACTGGATTGGCCATCCCGATGTCACAGCAGAAGAATCCACTGTTGACCCGTGACACTATCCAGATTCTGGAGCTAGGGGGCAAGTGGAGGACGTAATAGCCTCACTTGATGGTTGGGAGAACCACAATTTGAAAGACTAAATTTCCAGATAAGTATAAAGACATTTTAGTGTGGAAAGATTGATTGTCTGGATGTGAAAAATGACTTGATCCTATGGATTAGGAAGAGCATTTTGTTACCATTGTGGTTCTCATAGTAGAACAAGTTAAGTAAAAGTTGTGTTATATTAAAATGAATTATTGAATGTATAAGTTCATTTATTTTTATTACTAATTTGTTTGAATGTCTTAGCAGATGCTAGGATATAACCATGGTGCATTGATTGACCATTGGTATGATGAAGGGAGCTAGGTGCTCTCTGAGTACTTTTTTTAAGTACTGTATGGATGTCTTTGGCAGGAGCTAAGACAGTGTGCACGTGATGCATTTATGAGAGGGTTGGTTCTCTTTGAGTACTTATGGAAGTACTTTGATTAAAATATCTCTTTATATTGCAATATTGTTTGATAGTTGCAAATAATTTCATTTTGAAAACTATGTGACTAATGTGATTTAATTGTTAGTCATACATTACAGGTGTTGATGGGTGTTCAACCATTCTCAGAAAGCTTGCGCAAAAGCCATAATTTCTTCCAATAGTAATTGGTTGGTAAGTTTGTATAGAGATTCTTTTCCATAATTTTGTGAATTGAATAATGGATAAGCAGTTAGAAATGGAAATGAAATTTTCTTTGCGCTATACATGCTTATGAATATAGATAAAAACATTATTGTTTTAAATAGTGACATTTAAGGAAACGAAAGTGTTTCATTGCCAAGGGGAAGGAACCCCTTTGGGTTGTTTATATTATTATATCATGATTATAATTTTTAATTCAGTAAGAGAAGCACACCGAGGACGGTGTTCCCTTAAGGGGGGGAGTATGTAACAGCCCTTCTTACGTAAATTAATATGGTAAATTCATTTTTAACTTTAACTGTTTAAATCAAGAATTGGTTTAAAACCGAATTCTTGAATCGGTTGAGAAAAAATACGTGATGCGTCGTTTTGGGAAGTGGTTCCATCTGAATTGCTGGCTTGTTTCACATGGGATTGGCTTGGTTTTCTTGTTGAGTAAAAGAAGAAACCCTGATATACATATTTTGGAATGAGGAGCAGTTATGGGATCTTTTTGAAGTTGTTTCCGATACAGTGTTTGATTAGTAGACGGAGGAATACCATTGTGTGCAACTTAGGATTTTCAGAGTTTCGAATGACCCCGTAGGGTTTGGTTTGGGCTCTCATTTGTGGGTCAGCTATACGATATTCAAACGGATCCTTGCAGGTGCGGTTCTGTCATTCTTTTGGGGGATGCTTTCGGCTTAATGATTCAGTGTGTCGATGGGGTTCAGCTTTCTTAGCCCCATTTGAAAATCTTCAACTCGTGCTTGAAGAATCTTAAAGTTGTTAATAAGAAATTTGAAGCTTTTATTGTCATTGTGACTTCTTCTTTCTTGAAAGCTAAGCCCAATTTGAAATTGCGACTCAAAGGCTATCGGTAAGAAATCTTACGGAAAAAGAAATGCCTTGAACTTTACACCAACTTTGGTGTTTGTATTTTTGTTCAGTCGTGAATCGGCTACAGAAGCATTCGTCATTGGGATTTCGGTACGGTTGTAAATTTGATCTCTAACGGTGGGCGGGGCTTTTAATGTGCGGGCATATTTACGGGTTCAAATATGTTTTTCGTTGTTATCTTTATTGGGCTCCCAGGATTCCGAGCGAGGATTCGAACTAAGGTGGATGCGAGGAGGACAGCTTATGTCTTATATAGGGAAGATTTGCTTAAAAGAGATAAGTATATTTCCTTATTAAAAAGAATTTCATTGTTTATTATGCAGAGGAAATATGAAAGTTATGTGTGTTATCTTCCAAGTAAATCACTTGTATGTGAAAAAAAAAACTATAAGAATCTAGATTGTCTTTTGGAGAATATTTACTAGATTCTTGTGCATTGAAAGAAAGATTAATCTGATTTTATTTTGGAAGATAAGTTATAACATCAATCTACTATTATTTAGATAGTGGGTAGTCACTATTACGATATTTTGGGAAGAGTTAAGTAGTTTAATCCTTGAAGATATTTAATGAGTTCAAGGTTAAGATAAGGAATTTCACCAAAATAACTCTTGAAATTTTATGTATATGGAGAACTTATGTTAGTTCTCTTAGTCAGTAAAATATGTGAGATACCAACAAGATTTATCAACTATTGATATTACACTAGTAAAGATTAGTTATTCAACAAATCCATGGATAGTTTCATAAAAACCATGGGTAGTTTTTCCATGATGTTGACAAAGATTAAATATAGATGGTGCTAATTCCTTTTATTTGATAATAGTCGATTGGGAAGAGAGTCGACTGCCAAGATAACAATTTGGCTAAATTTATTTATGATATAATCTCTTTCTTTGTGAGTTGAACTATATAGTTCACTGGTGAGTTGAAATATATAGTTCATTTATTTTACAATTTATTCTCATATCAATATGGGTAAATATATGAGAAAATAATTCAAGGGAAATAAGTTGAGATTTTCCTTCTTAAGGTGAAAATATGTTTTGGTGGACATATTGAGATTAAGGCTTTGGTAACCTTATATGGCGATGTTTGAAATGCATGCATATTTAAAATAGGCATGTGTTTATTGTGTGAATTTATTTCATGCATGTTTGGATATATATGCATGTTTTCATATTCTCTATACATTGTATTTAATGCATATAGATAGGAATTTTTAATTAAAAGATGATTAACCACGTGATTTTGTGGTTATTTCCTAAAAGGAATCCTTGTAGTCTTTTCTTGAAAAGACTCTTACTTTAATATTTTAGAAAGATAATGTATTAGAGAGATAGAATGGTGAAAAGGGAAACTTATTGGGGGGTTTTTGGAAAAGATCCATGTTGTCTTTTCTTGAGAAGATTTCTATTATGTTATTCTTTGCGATTATGCCAATCTTTTACATAATAGTTAAGAGTGGTAGTATACTAAGAAGTTTTGTAAAAAGATTCCATCTTGTTTTAAAGATTGCTATTATGATAATCTTTCCTTTACATGAGAAATAGTATTTCATGATGATAGAAATCTAAGAAGGAAATATGTGTTTCCTATAGTAAAGGAAGAGCCATCTCTCTTGCATGTACAAAGAATAGCCATTATGTTATAGAGGCGTGTTCTTTGCATGTATAAAGAAATGTTGTGCTATCTTAATATTTAAGAAAATATGTGAATACATTTATGATATCAAAACTAGTATGTTAGTTATGATTAGTTTTTTTTGGAAGAAGGTAATGCATAGGCATGCAACCTATATATTAAATTTTATTGAAGGATAATATAGCTTGTAGTATTGAACTACATTGAATATGATTGTTTAGTACAATGTTTGGAAAAGAGGACATGCATTTATATTCTTAATAGCATATTTCTACAAAAAGAAAACATATGTTACATGCTCACTAGCATTGAGATTTTCTTTGGGAAGACTCGTGAAGGAGGTCATGTGCTTCGTTGTGTAAGCACTCCTTTAGGGAGAGTCTTTTGGAATCAGTATGCATTCGCATGCATGGAAGAGACAATTGTTATGTTAACTTGCATTCCATGCACTAAAGGTAATAGCTTAAGGGTTAGCTATTTTTATTAAATGTATGTAAGTCACATGCATAAATATCTTAGCTAATGTTTCAGTTTATTTTAAAGAAAGTTTGGGAGATGTAGTCATTGTCTTGCAGGAATGTGTGCTTATAAGACGTAAGCATTAGTTATGGTGATGACCTATAACCAACATATATGAGGTGTGTGTTACTAAAGAGAGAATGAAAAGGTACTTTACTTGCTTGTCATGATTATACATGAGTAGATGGAGAAACTACTATAGTGATTGATTAATACTTTATGAATCTTGACATCATTTTATGTTAAAGGCATCATAGCAGGGAATGATGGTGACATGTACAAAGGAAGATTATGCTTGACATGGTGGCAGGTAAATGATTAATGTTCGTGCAGACGAGTGCGAGTTGCAGGAAGGTCCAATGTACGATGGTCCATTGTATGTACATCCATGCCACCAAGATGTGAAGATATGAAGACCAGAGGGTAAATGGTTTCATATTTATTGAATGGTTGTAAGCTAGATATTATATATTTCCTTGTAAGATTATATAAACGATGGTTAAGGGATGGTCTCCCTTATAAGCCATTGAGTGATGGGCTGAACACCCTCACGAGCGTTTAATAATAAAATTAAACGTTTGCTGGTTTTCACCCTACAGGGTTTCTAGGGTATATTGGTGTTCAATGATGTGATTGATTATTGTGTCCAGATGATGAGGTTGATTCCTTTTTATGATGTTCATAATAGCAATTATGTGATGACTATATCAGTAATGAGATGAATGGATAGTTACATCAAATAGTATTAAGTTAATATACTGTAATGGAGGTTGTTAAGGGTTAAGGAGTTTACTATTCTTATTTACAAAATTTCACTGTGAATTGTTAAACGTTCTATGTAATGAGGAGTAACTTGTATAAAAATTTTTAACTCCTTACATTTCTCTGTGAAGTTAATGGTGTATGTTATAGTTTCATATAGGAGCATTTAGTTATGAGCTGATGAAAGTCATCATTGCTTCATATATGAGTATTTAGTTCTGATAAGAAAATTGTGATAGTGTCTATTATCCCTTTTTAGTTTTTTAATTATTTAATTAAGATTAACATTTTAATGTTGTTATGAGGAGATTCTTATTTTTCATGTTAATTAATTTCCTTTTATAACTCTAGGAGGCTCTTAATATTGCCCTTGTTTTTAACAAATGGAACTCAATTATATATTTAAAAAGATGATTAGGTAAGATAATTTTAGGATTATAATTTTTTTTTCCAATTTGACAATGTGAATGTTTATTTACCTAAAGTTGGCTCACATGTTCAATACCTCCCCATCAGGTTTGAAGATAATACACAATGGAAATTCTATGACACATAAAACAAATGGAAATTAATTCAACGACATATAAAACAAATAATTTATACATCAAAAAATCAGTTCTATATATTATAGTAGTTCTCGGTTGAGTAATATTTCAATTTGGCATTCAATTCTTTATTAATCAAGTTGTTTTACTTAGTAGGGAGTACAATAATTTTGTAATCAAATAATAGGAGAAAACATATTCACAATATAATTTATTTGAGTAAATATATGTGCGTAAAATAGAGTAATAATAAACTAGATTTCTAATTATAAAATATAAAACTATAACCTAAAATTGTGAAATTAATTTGTATTTTTTGTTTCTTATGTATATAGAGAAAGAATAAACCAAGTTTGGAGTTAAGAAAATAAACCATAACACAAAGAACAATATCTCCTTCCAATAATGTCTCCATATTAAAATTTCGTTCACTTTCTTGTATACCAAGACTATTGTTATTCATATACAACATACAATTTGTGACAAGCATGCAATTAGAGCTCACATATGTAGATGAACTTGGAGTAAACTTTATTTCTGTTAATAAAAATTCTCTTTATTTACATCTATGCTAGATAGATTGTACTTGAATGTATTTAAAATATCTTATTTTCTTTACATGCTTGTTTCAGAGGATTATTAATCACCAAAGGATTTTACCCCCAATTTCCTATATCAATATCTATAACAATTTTTTTTAATATATGTGAACAGATTATGTTGGTTTATATATATGTTTTCACCTACAATCGTCTATTTCAATATATATAACAGAATTTTCTGGTTGATAACTCTTATGGTCAATATCTCTGAAACCTATTTTTAATTCCTTCAAGATGACTCCTTCTCTGCAACAACTTATTTCTTCTAATATACTCTTTCCTACCATATTGCCTTACTATGTTTCTTTTGCAACATGTGGTGCAATTGCTAGTTTAATGAAATATGAAAAATAGATAGACTTGGTGGCTTCTATAGGGATGATATACCCTCTAACTAGATGTGATGGAACCTTCTTTGAGGTCAAAGATTTTATACTTTCATTGTATAAGACGAATTATGATAATGAAGATAAGCTAGAATGAATAGATTAAATTTGAAAAGTTGGAACGAGGATAGTGAGAGAAATTCCTTATATGTGTTGAAGATGACATATGCCAACAATCTTAAAAGCTTGAGAGAGGTGGAAGGAGCTTGAGATTGGTAGAAAAAATTCAGTTGCTAATTTTAATATCTAGTTGAGAATTATGCCTTTTAATATAGAAGAGTTCACAAGTTCAATAAAATTTATAAAGAACAATTAAATAGTATAAATATATAAAGCAGTGACCTAAAAATAAAAGAGAACCTAAAAATGAATGAAAGAGAAGACGAAATTAATTATTTATAAGAAAATCCAAGTAATATATAAACATGAAGAATTTAGATCCAAATTAATTTTCTATTATATCACTTGTAATAAATTCAGAGTCCATATATCAAAATAATTATGATATACTTAGCACTAAGATATTTAATAAGATTCGAGAGTTTAATTTAAATTCACTCCGTAAATAACAAGTTCCGAATAACTTTGAATAAAACTAGAACTAAGTTAAGGCATCTTAACTAACCATTTTGTACCCCTTATAGATTCATGAAGTGATTCAACTGGTTAATGTTTTAAGGGAATCCTCCACGCGTCGAGCCTTAATATCCTACGACTCACATGCCTTTTTAATATCTAGCAATACGTAGGACGACTAACATACCTCAAACATAGGTGCATCATGAATCCACAAGGAAACAAATAAAAGATGCCATTAAGCTAAAAAAAATTCAAACTATGAAAATGTAAATGGAGATTTTCTGTAGTTTTAATCAGTGAAGTTAAAATAGCTCAATCATGACGTCTCAACGCTAACGTACAATGCGACATGACCGACACACCAACTCCCATTTTCGAGAATGGTTGTTTTTTCAACTTCAGAAATTCCGGCCCGGAGAGCTTTCAGGTATAGTTTTGTCAGAGATTAGATCACATTGTTTTATTAGGGATTGGACCATATGACGTATAAAGACCAAACTACCTCAATGATTAGAAAATAATTACAATTACAAATATCATGTAATCATCCCTAGTTTTCCCATTCCTCTCGTCTTGCTTCCTACATATTCTCAGCCAAACCTCATTCCATTTCATCACCAGAGGCCGATTGAGGTCATTGCTTCCTACTTCTGTTTTTCAGGTCTTCTGGTTTTAATTAATTAAGCCCTTTATCATACTTAGGGACTTTAAGTTATTTCTCTAGGAAATAAATAACTCGATTTCTTCCGCAGTCGCTGACTGAAATAATTGATTCATTAATTATTTTTTCAAGTCTTCTTGCATCTTGAATATCTGGTTTTAATTAGTGAAGCTTTTATCACAGGTCGGGACATTCGTAACCCTATCTGAGTTCGTTCCATGGATCTTGCTATGGACATTTATATTGCACAAGAGTATGTGGAAAGTCGGTACAAGAGAAGAATATCGATGCAGAATCGAGATGGGCAGAAGGATAATAAGGTCATGCACGACAAAAAAGTGTTGCCACCGGACGATAAGAATATTGCTGGTAGTAGTCGTTGCAGCGTTGGAAATTGCAGCAAATTCAAGGAGGACATACTTTTCAAAATTTTCACTCCATAAACTCATGCCCCAAAAATAGTAATCTGATTTATACCTACTGTTTTTAGTTTACACTGTATAAGCAGCACCGTTACATTGCAGCAGTTTCAATAGTTTCTTAGTTTATATTGTAAAAGCAGTACTGAATCATTAGATTAGATAGACGACCAAGACTTGACAATTATGCAATCTATATAAATTGAATATTGTTTATAAGATTATGTGAGCTGAGATTAATATGATAATAATCTCTAAATATTCTATAATGACTTGTGCAATAAATTAATTGGCATGATCCTGTAAGGCTACATTCGCCTGCAAATTATACATATATATTAATACGAAATTTCAAGAATATTTCGTTATGATTTTTGCTGGGAGAGATGGGTTTTGTATTTGGGCAATTTGGTTCTGGTTTGTTTTTTTTTTTTCTTTTTTAAATTTTTTTTTAAGTTAATTTTTTTTTTTTTAAATTAATTTTTTTTTAATAATTTAAAATAGTTTTGGATATTATTTTTTTGAGATTCAATTATGTTAAGTAATTATTTATTTATGATTATTTTTATGATAAATAGTTTTAACTGATTAAAATCTCATGGTTTTTGAACAATTTACTTAGTGCTCATTATATCCAATAAATTACTTAACACACTTGAATCTCAAAAAAATAATATTACTAAAATCTCTGAAAAATTAAAATAATTTATTATTTAAAAAAAAATCTAGTTAAATGATAGGGACTAATATGTATGATAGTTTATATATCATGTGATTTTATTTTTAGTAATTTTAATTTTAGTATTTTTTTGGGAAATTTAATAATAATTGCACTAAATCTTTAAAAAATATGGATTATTAATTAAAATTTTTAAATTACAATATAATTATAAAGTTAATAATTTAAAATTTAAAAGTAATTTTTATATATAATAATTTAATTTTACTTATAGATAATAATACAATTCTAAAATAAAATATCTAAGCTATGTAAATAAATATGGAAAATTCTCAGCTCACTAAATTAGTGAACACTAGAACATATTCCATGCCTTTTTATGTGGAAGACACATGGAAAAGTAAGGGCGAAAATTCTCTCCCACTAAATTAGCAAGCACTAAAACACATTCCCATGCCTTTTTATGCTGAAGACACATGGAAAAGTAAAGGGGAAATATTTTTGTGAGAGAAAAATTATGAATTTGGAAATATTTAACAAATTTAATGAATACGAGTAAACATGGTTCATATTTATTAGATTTCAAGAATATGATTATAAAAATATACATATAAATTTAATTGAGATATATTTATGTGAATTATAGATTTATTCATATTTAAATCATGAATAAATCAAGAATACTTCAAAATCTGCAATCATGTTGGTATGCTTAAATATTGCTAACTAAAAACAATTCATTTTATAGTGTTGTCATTTTGATGTTAAAATTTTGAACCTTAAATTATGTCTTGTCTTATCTTCTATCGTATCCTCTGGTTTAAAAATAACAATAAGAATGTTGATACTTTATCACTATCTTAAAAAATAAGAATAAGAATGTTAATACTTCAGGAAGTCAGTGTGACAGCAGCTGTAGTGTTTGTTTTTAAAGTTTTACCGGATATTTAGCTACTCTAGCAAACCGTGGTTTCAGCGGCTGCGAAGGTAAATTAAACGGTGGGTTTATTTGTTTGCGCAAAAATGAAAACCGGTGGCTAAAAGGTTGACGTAGCTGGTAATTCATTTCATGTTTGCGTGCATATCAATTTAGAGATATCGAGTGAATTCCATTAACGAGCAAACAAGCGTGCAACTTCCATGTAAAAGTTTTTTTTCTAAAAAATAAGCGGAGCATGGAGTCCGGATTACTTCGGTTATCCTTTTACATCAAATAATCATGAAATGATGTATTTTTAAGATTATTGATGTATTTTTTTCAATATAATACATCAGAAGTGATTGTTTTTTATTAATGTTTTTTTTTTCTTGCTTTTCAAAATTTAATTTATGTTTTTTTTAATTTATTATCTTAGTTAATGGTTATCAATGTATTAATGAGATAATGTGATTAATATGAAAGATATTTATTTACATTATGGATCACAAAAGACTTAAATTTAACAAAGGTTAAAGATTAATAACTTAATGGATAATATTTACATTAAATTAGAAGTTAGCTTTATAAAATACTAAAAGAATAAAAAGTTATAAAAGTTAATATTTAAAGGAAACAATGCTAGTGAATTATTTGTCAAAATTATATTAAGTGTATCAAACATTTTAAGTGGGTTAGCTTTTAAGTTATTAAAAACTAATAGAGGGTTATAGCTCAATAAGTGTTACGGTTTATGAGATTTGGAGAAAATAGATTACTCAGTATTTAAATGTTGTGAATTAGTTGTTAGTGGAATGCAAGCTACATATATTAATTGGTCACTACATAATGGTTGGACTACACTAAAGGTGTAGATTGTGGACCAATAGTTAGTGTGAAATTATTAGATATGGGTTATACATTATTCCTAGTAGATATGAAATACTTTTCAAGAGTTGAACCAACAACATGGAAAAGTTGAAGTTAATGTTTGGTCTACTAATGACAAATCCACGATATTCAATAACTTGTATGGCATCAAATCATTCTAAGGAGAAAAAAATCACTATCAGTACCAACCAAGTATTTTTTTAGATAGTTTATGTAACTATCTCCATTAAAAAAAATTATATAAATTAGTCTATATGGCATATCTACCCTAGAGCATCATTTCAAATCTTTAAGAAAACATGTGAGAAAGATATGTACAATCCCTCAAAGCATTGATATATATAAAATGAAAATACAAGTCTAGTACTTAAGGTAAATATCATAAGCTACATACCATAATAATTAATGATGAAATCAAGGTTTTAATAAGAATAAATAAAACTTATGGCTAAGAGCATGAGACAAAATAGGGGGATAATGTGAAAGAAATAAAAGAAGAAAGAACATCATATAAATTGAATGAAGATGAAATAATATCTTGAATTTTTTCACTTGTGGTATTAATGATACTTTTTATAGAATAAATAGATATACAATATAAGAAACTAACAATGATCGTAACACTTAAAACTACTTTAAATGAAAATAAAAACAAAAGTAATATTCAAATGAGTTTAGGATGTCTACTAAAAGTACAATAAAAAATAGTAACAAACTAGTTAATATTCATGGTTAATATTGTTGATAACCATTAATATTGTAAATAATATATTATAATGAAGGTGGCATATTGAAGGTCGTGGAGGCGGCGTAGTGGTAAAGTCGGCCTTGTAATGACGGACCGGTCTTGTGTTCGATCCCGAGCAAGGTCGTAGCTCGTCGTGCGAGTAGTTAGTCTAAACTGGGCCAAGCCCACTACCTTTTAAGGTCATGGAGGCGGCGTAGTGGTAAAGTCGGCCTCGTAATGACGGACCGGTCTTGTGTTCGATCCCGAGCAAGGTCGTAACTCGTCGTGCGAGTAGTTAGTCTAAACCGGGCCAAGCCCACTACCTTTTGTCTCTTCGGAGACATCCGATAAAATTGGAACGATACAGAGAAGATTAGCATGGCCCCTGTGCAAGGATGACACGCACAAATCGAGAAATGGTCCAAATTTTTAATGCCCTCTGGTTACTTCTTCCTGGTCTTGTGTTCTGGTCTCTGTGGAAGGAACGAAATAAACGCATCTTCAAAAATCAAGCCTCCTCCCTTGACTCTCTTTGGACCTCTTTCTGTAATAACCTTCAGGAATCCCTAACTCTCCGCTCCTGGAATGAAGATGACTATCCAAAAATCCCCAAAGAAATCTCCATCTGGAAAAACTGGAAGCTCCAAATTGCGTTCCTTCCTTCTCTCAAAAATCGTCCCATTCTTGATCCGCCCTTGCATTGGTCCCCTCCTCCTGATGGTGTTTTCAAACTTAATTTCGACGGCGCCTCCAGAGGGAATCCTGGTCCTGCTGGCTTTGGGGGTATTGTCAGAAATTCCAAGGGTGAAACACAATTTATCTTTTATGGTTCCATTGGATGGGACACTAATAACTCTGCTGAATTGGAAGGATTATGGCAAGGCCTCTGTCTCACTCATCATTATAACCTCTTCCCTATCATTACTAAGGGATACTCTCAAGTACTCATCAATGTTTCCCAGCGGCTTCTTTGGGGTACTAACCCAGAGAAAGTGTCTCACAGTTGGCGTCTAGCAGCCAGAATCAACAGGTTAAGCAGATGGCTCATGCAACACAGGGCGGTCTCCTTCAAGCACATAAAGAGGGAAGGAAATAAAGTTGCAGACCTCTTGGCCAATCTTGGAATGGACAGCACCAGCACTCTCATTCATGGCTCCCTCAACAGTATCCATGATGAAGCAATGCTACAGAACTGCACTATGTTGGTGCATAAAGACCATCCCACGCCGGATCCGGCTGTTTAATGCACTGGACGGGATGTGCCACCTTGCACACTTCCCCATGGAGATGGCCAGAGCAGCCCACATGGCTCTCGGCACTCGCATTAACTCAGCTCTTAATGCTCCTGCTCGCGCGAAGTTCATTATCTTTGGTCTGCTCAACTTGGATGCGATTATGGCGGTGCTACAAGACATGGAAGGTCATTCGCATGGCTCCGACGACGCCACTGGTTCGGTGAGCTCGCCCACCCTGCTGCTCGATATTTTCACTCCTGGCTCACTCGAGGCCATCGTGAAGACTTCTACAGGGAGGCGCTGCTCTCTACTGGCCTGCATTGAACTGCTCCCAGGTATTCATTACTCTTAGAGTCCGCATTGTCTGTTTAATTTTCTCTTCGGTGCTGGCACTGACCTGCGTGGTGAGCTTCTTGGTGGTTTCTCTGCTCCTCCTGTCATTCTCCGCTTCGCCCATCCCTCTGCTCATTCCATCGCTCCTCCCGCTTTCCTCGCCTCCCCTCTCACTTCCGCTCACCTCTGTCATTCCTCTGGAGACATGCCGTGACTTCGTGAGAGGATGAGAAGTCGACGAGGCCTCAGTCGAGGTCTCAGTCGCCCTCCTCCCAGCTCATTCTCCACCGATGAAGCTCAGGACCTCCCTCCGAATCCGCGCGGTGGCAGAGGACGTGGTCGCCGTCGTGCTGGGGATATGGTTTCGGTTCCCATGGATGATGCCCCGCCTTCTCCCTCCCATGCACACGTTCTCGGCGGCAGCTCTACCCAGTCTCTCCCTCCTGCCCCTCTTCGCCCCACCATCAGGCAGACCTCGCAGCGTGCGGAGCTCAGATTCGATACCACGGCCTCCAATTCTATTCTCACGGCCTTCATAACGGTTACACTGCGTGAGGAAATTCCCAACCATCTGGCACCCCGTCTGGCTTCCTTGCACCTCTCTCCGGGTTCTGGCCCCCTCTGCGCAGAAGCTATTCCTGTCACCTCCCCTCTTTCACCTCAGGAGCAGCAGAGATTCACTGGAGCACCCTCTGGCGGCATGGATATGAACGACTCTGGCAAGGAGGACAGCAGTGAGGATTTCGGTTGCAGGGTCATTGAGGAACCACCTTCTCCGACTCATGGCTAGCCTCTGCAATGATTTCCAGGTTTTTTGTTCCAGTTTCATAGACAATGCTAGTTTTCGTAGCTTTGCAGATCAGTTGGAAAAGTGGTTTCTGAACTATGGCTTCTCTTTTTATGTTTGTTTAGTTTATATGTACTCCAAACCGGTTTCCCTCACAAGGGCGGTTAAGACTCTTTGTTTAATAGGACTGGTTTCCCAATCTGGGCAGTCCAGGCACTCTTTGAACAGTTTGATTTTCAAATACAGTGCTCAGGATTTCATAGCTGACACTGTGCCTGTTTTGTACCAATAACCTTATACATAATATAATTAGTTATACTTAGAAAAAAATGAAGGTGGCATATTGTAATTAATAATAATATTCATGGAAATAAGATATGGAATATTTCCATGAATTGTAACAATTTTCTTTAGTTAAATAAAATACTTAGTTTTTGTGGGTTATCATAAACCATTACAATAAGAAGGGAGTTCATAATTTGCATTAATTCAAGTGGTTTAAGAAAATTCCAATTCAGAACCATTAATCACACCAAGTAAATTTCCTTCATCTTTTTCATTATTTGAATCATATTTCCTAATGCATGCTAATTCTTTGAATCATATTTCCTAATGCATGCTAATATGAAGTAGGTAATATGAGAAGTGAGACAACTTGAATTACTTATATTTGCATGAATTTGTTGAATTATATAATATTGTCGTAATCTCAATGTTTGTAATATTTTTGACATCCTTTCTTTAGCTATTTCTCACACTTCCTCTGTGCCTTGCACTCTCTCTCCTTTTCAAGATCGCAAATTCCAATTTCCCATGTTTTTTGTGAATTCTTGTGTAATTTCATATTGTTATTTTTATATGCATGCAGATTTAGATTTTATAATGTTTATCTTTTTCGGGTGATACTAAGAACTCGATCAAGCTCCTAAGTCCGTAGATCCCTCATAAATACCATCAATATAGTTGGTGGTCGCAAGGTTTGGTTTTATGTTTGTAAGGGCTCAATCAAGATCTATAGCTCGACTACACTATAGGCTCCATCAATCCATTGTTTAACCACGTAAGTGGCTCGATTGAGGGTTTCTTAAACCCTCGATCGAGCTATTTGAATTATATATTTCTAGTGCTCGATCAAGTGCTTAAGTCCTCAATCAAACTCTTGAAGTCCTTAAAAAAATAGATTTAGCACCTTTCCTATATATTTCTCTAGTGCAATTCCATTTTATACCCTACTGGACTTAAGGTAGGATTTGTCCTTAAGTGGTGGAGTTGATCATGTTGGATTCATGAAGGAATCTTGTATCCAATATAATATGAGTTTTTCATTTTTGAAGTCATATGATATTTTTCATCTAATTTATTTTAAACATCATGATTTTTTTTTTTAGATAGTTTCAAAGTGAATAAAAAATCAATAATGTAAAATATACAAAACGAAAAAAATTCAAAAAATACCAGCCTCTTCATTTACGACTCCCCTTCAAAAGGGTACTCTTGGCTTTTGAATTTGTTTACATAGATAAAAAATATGACGTGAACATTTTTGTCTAAACAATGCAATTGAAATATTAATTTTCTAACTTCGAAAAGTAATAAATAATATCATTTTATATAGAAAAATAAAGTTTTAATATGCATACACTAGTTCTCTCTATGTAGATCATATATATATATATATATATATATATTAAGCATTTTATACTAAGTTATATTTCCTGAACACACACATACTTATTAAGATGTGAGAAAATTTGCAAGGACAAGCATATCATTTGATGGAAGATTGACATATTATACAACACTAATTTTTTTTGCAAAAAATATCGTTAGGACAACAACATAAATCTCCAAATTTTCTTTTTACTTTGAATCAAAATTGACAATGCTTATATGAATTTTGAGGGCTTCAATTTGATAAAAGAGTAAAATTTTGAAATTTCATCACCACATTTGGCCCAAAAGTGTACCCCATCTTCTTGCATTCGTCCGATATAAATACAAAAGTGTTATCTCAAGATAGAGATACACAATCCTTTTTTCTACAACTAATTTTTCCATCATGCTTCAATAAACATTACCACTGCTATTTCTTCTATTACATAATTTCCATTATATTCACTTGGGAATTCTACACTATGATAAGATAAAAAAATCTCTCTACTATAACTAGGATCTTTCTTTCCTCCTTGCTAAAAATGCACCATTCCATTCGAGAAAATTTAGCGTACAAACAACACTTGGTTCTCTCAAGAAACAACTTTGTAACTTGTCTCTATCTCATAAAGTGTACATGATTCTCCATCCACCTGAAGAATTATCATAACATACCAACTAGAAACCTACATATCGTTGATACCTCAAACTAATTGGGAACCTATTGTGCTCCAGGGCCTAAAATCAATCTGACAATGAAGACTAATTATTTGACCATCCTCTAGACCTACTTCCATCTACTGAGATATATGGGGCCATCTACTATGCTCTATAGTTATCTAGAGAATTATTCTGAATACTGGATGTATCCATCTCAACCATACATTCTATTTGAACCTTATAATCATGCCATATAGTGCACCACTTGATAAATAACATGCAGAAAAAAAAACACAGCTAAAAAATTCTTCCAACTACAAATATTCTTACATGCAGACTTAAGAATGATCTTACGCAATGAAAAATATCATAGCTCTAAATTCATCGATAAGAGATACATGACATATATGATGAGATTCCATCCTTCACATTTTTTCACATTATGGACATCTTTATCTTCATCTTTGGCACCTTGATTCAATGTTTTTCTTCGATATCCTTGATTTTTCCATGTCATTTTTTACAGTCTTGAATCTCAATATGTTTACTTTAATAAATAAAAAACATTTTCACCTTAACCAATACCAAGTGAAAAAATATGCACAAGAAATCATCCAAAATTAACCATTCTTTCAATAAAGACACTTACACTTCATTCGTTGCATACTAAAAATCATCTACATTACTAGTTGCACCTAATTCTTGTATTTGAATTTCACAACTTCCCCATAATTAGGTCATCCATAACCTTATCGTTGCTTCAAAAATTTCTTTAATACTTTCTTATCATCAATAACTTCATCAACAACCATCCAAGACATAATCTCAAGATCCACCACCAATATTTTGTTTGGTTCCAAATGAGAACATCATTCCCAATTTCTCTAATAACAAATTAAGTTTTCACAAGCACACATATTTCACTAATGCAAACTCATGTTTTTGGAAACTTGTAGCTTATTATGGACAAATAAACACACAACCAATTATTCTACTCTCATATATCCTAGGCCCTCCCATTAAGGATTGTACCCAAACCCACCCTAATACTAAAACAAGTTGAGAGCGCTCTATATTATTATCAATAATGTTACAAATAATAATACATCAAATTATGTGTCAAGATAGAAAAACTATATTGGACATGTAATCAATTAGTTTAGTGAATATCTCGACCACACTCCAAACTAGGAGGATAACTAGTTGGAGAGAATATCTCAACCAAATAGGCCTCAAAAACCTCCAAAAAAATAGGAACATACTCCTAGAATTAATGAGCACACGAAATATAAGTACGAGTTATATTATCCAATAACCACCCTTAATTTCTACTTTCCTTAATCTGAATCATCAAACTCTATCTATGATCTAACCTAGTTTTTACAACAATTATAAAAAAATGGATGTCCATATAAAAGAACAACTCTCCACTCGAATGCATGGGTACCAAACCGTTGCAATCGTTGATCGACTAAGATATAATTCATTTACATGATTCATTCAATCATCATATCTAAATACTTGTACATTGACCCATACTTTTAATTTTAAAATTCATGAAAAATATTATTTGTTTGATAAAAGAAAAAAAATGACAAAAAAGAACAAAAACCTAGAAACTTTTGGTTTTCTCAAAAGATATGAAATAAATTATTCCAAATCAATAAATATGCCTCTAAAACAAACTTTGTTCCTTATATAAACCTATCTCTAATATTTGTGAAATTTATATGTGATTAAAAAACTAATGAAATCTAACTCACTCGTAACATTCAAGTTGAATGGGAAAATTTATGGGTTAATAATACTTCAAGTTACACTTGTGACATTGTCAATAGTTACTAGCGCCTACATTCATGCAATTCTACCTGAACTTTTAAAAGAATGTGATATTTAGTATCACTTATATTTTGATTTTTGGCTACGCATGTGTAATACAATATTACAAAGTTTCAAATGTTTAAAAATTTTGTCCTATAGAGCTTTCGATTAATGGTGAATAGATGTATTTTTTAAAAAATCCTTCCGATTGGTCTTCAATTCAAATATCCCATGGATGGACCCACTTATATATATATATATATTCTTTCAACTAAATACAAATATTACATTAAAACATTTCCTAGAGACAAGCATAAGTAACTTTGTCATTGATGCCACTTCTTTATTTGTAAATTTATTCACATAAGCGACATAAATTAGAGGTGTAATTAATTGGAGGAAAATTTTTACCCTATAATATACACAAGTTTAAGATTAAAGTTATGGCACTTCTATTTTATTTTTTTGTATTTCCACCTTCACATGTGCATCTCAGATAATATTTTCTTCGAACAAAATGGAGAGAAAATGTTTTAGAGCTTTTAATGGAATAACCCTAATTTCATTCCATCTACAATGTAGTAGCACAAAACAACCACTACGTCTTCAAGTTCCCACCTCATGGAAATAAGAGAGATTCTCGAACTTATCTATTTAAATGTAAATATCCCAAATGCAATTTGCACCCCTCTTTAAAATGTTAACTCTAAAAACTACCCATTAAAACTATAATACTTACGTAAAAGGCAAACAAATTTCCATAATATTTTCTTTTCAAATTCATAAAGGTTTTACTCAAATTTACATTTCTTATTTTCCAAACCATTGTTTTAAATAGAATTAGTGAAGTTTCTATAACATTAAAACTTTAGCAATGAAAAATTCTATATGACGGTATTTTTAACTACCCAAATTCTATGTGACAGTATTTTTTACTACCCTTGTAATTGTTTGGAACGAAACAAAAATACTATGCATTTAAATGTCAAATTGGGCTCATATGGAACTTGTGAGTTATTGTGCACTATATATGAAACTCACACTTTCTACTTTCATTGGTTTATTTTGTAGATGGAGTATAAGAAGTTCACAAGCTTAGAAAGGTCCTACAAATTTAGAAGTTAATTAACCAAAGATACTTGCACGAAAGTATGTGTGCTTGTAAAAAATTAAACATACTTGCAAGAAAGTAAACATGTTTTGCAAGACATGAAAATACTAATATTTTCCAATATTATCCTTGTTTGTACTACAATTAGCAAATTTAATATTAAATAACCCCCCTTTAAAATGAATCAATGCAATCTAAGTTGGGGTTCCATAGTCCATGCACACTACAAATAGAAAAGCATTTTCCTTGATTAGTCAATAGCCTAAAATTAGAGTATGAGACCCTAAAATAGGTTGAATGTATAAAATCGGGTTGAATAAACATAAGTGGAGTAAAAAATAAGCTATAAATGAAGTGATAACCTGCTTATGGAACTCTTAACTCAAAAATAGAAAGAAACATCTAAAAATAAGATTGAAATTCAAAGGATAGATGTTGGTAGGTGAGTGCATAAGGTTGTGGATAAGCCAATCTCAAAAAATAAGAGAGTAAGTGCATATTAGTCATTAAAGACTCTCTTGATAAAGTAATTTGCATCCTAGGTAGCCCCTCATGCCAATATTAGACTTACTAAAAATTTAAAAATGCTAAAAGTATAAAATGACTCCAAATGGTAGGAAATATATAGTAGATGAATAAAAGTGGTCATATGTGGACTTAATTATGTATGGATGAGGCCCTAATTGTGCATTTACAAGAACACGCCTAATTGCTCATTCATGAGAATGGTGGTCATTATAAGCATTGTTGTCATTCGTGGATAGATGAAGACTTCATCACAAGGTCAATTCCAGGTGTTGGTAGTGGAGTGTTTGTATTAGTTGGGGTTTTCAACAAAATTACTAGATTCGTGAGTCCCAAGATGATCCTAAATTTACTAAAAATTACTAACTTCAAAATAACGTCTATTAGAATGATTTATAACTAATTAAAGGATTTAAATTAAGCTAATTATAAATATCAAACCTGGAACTAAACAAAAAAAATATAATAATAACAATTTTAAAATAAATTCAATTTGTAAGTAGTTGAGTAGTTTTTGTCACTAGTAATAGAGCAATCCGTACTATCACATCCAATACCTTCTTAAGAAAAACTCATTATTATCTAAGCATAATATTTTAGTGATGTGGAAGGTAGTTCTGAAGTCTTTTATTTGATTTAGAGGGCCCTATCTTCCAAGGTGAGTGAGGGGACTTTGGTCAATATTGGGAAGGATACCTTGGTTGGGACTGGAAGAGACCACCTACGACCACATCAAATGATTATGTGACTAAGAGACAATTTTTTCCGCATGCTTTCCCACATTTTATATCCACTTAAAAATTTGATATGGAGGAAAGGATGGCTTACCATAGGTAGGTTGAGCTTCTTAAGCAATGAACTGTATTTATAGAATGGTTTTTTTTCATGTTTAGAAAGGATTATTATTGGCTTGAGGGGTCCTGACCTAGGTTCGGATGTTCAAGGTTTTCTAACAAACCCCTATACTACTAGCCCTTTCGGTAGTGACCTGCTTGCAGACGCCAAAGTCTCACCCGGAGTATTATGGGTGTGTGCTGGAACCAGGTTTCCGCACCCTGGGAGAGGGTAGGTAAGTCAAGCAGAGCTGTGTTCACCTTGATCATGACCCGATCCAGTATCACAGAGCCTAGATTCCCTTTGCATCCACGTGCGCAGTAGCAATATTACTCACAGAAATCAACAAATCGAGAATTCATATAATAATACACATCTATTTCAGATATTCTTGTATGAAGCAAGTAGAACAAACCCATATTGCAGCATAAATAAGTACACAAGTATGTTCGCAACTTAAACCAATAAGACATTAGCATATACTAAGTAATCAAGACGTCACAGATTCATATCACAGTAATTCCAGTGGATTCAGATAGGAAACAATACTTCAACATTCATTAATCTTTCAGATCTACTTACAAAACCCCAAAAACCCAACGTACGCACACAGCAGCAAGGTCCACACACAGGAGGACAGAGGCCCTCCGTGCACACAACAGCAGGAGTCCTTACCCAAAAACCCTGACCAGATCTATCTATTTGCACTTAGCAACAATCTCTTATCATTCTTAGCTTGTCCTACAACTCAAAAAGGTTCAACTACTTATACTATTTTAGCCTATGCATCCAATGGTCCGCAAACCATGGTTTGCGGACTCTTGGTCTACCCTTGACCCATTTACAATGCTTTAGGAGCTTTGACACACCCCAAAACCCCTATGCTATACTAAATATAACCAAAAATATACAAAATGGACCAGTTTCGCAGCTTTGTATGAGAACCTGTTCCAACAGTCCCCCAACACAATCTTGTGACTTGTCCCAAGTCACTATGCTGGTAGGTTCATCATCTGCGTCTTCACAGTTGCTTTGACACTGTAGTAATTTGATTCGATATGGTTTGAGTCGACTACCATTAACATATCCTGGTAGTACATCGTCGGGTAGGGTAGCCAGCCGAACAGCTCCACCATCCATGATTTCCTTAACAGTATAGGGGCCAAGCCAATACTGCCGGAACTTCCCTGGATGTTTTAAAACTGGCTATCGTATAAGAGGACCAAGTCATCCTACGCGAAGGTATTTTGGTGAATATTTCGATCATGCCAAGATTTATCGCAGGCCTTTTGCACCTGTTGATGGAAATTAGCCAGGAACCGATCTTCCTCCAAAGCCATAAGTTGTGCTAAGCTCTCCTTGATGATGTCAGGGTCCGCCATGTTCGTAACTACGACGATACGTAGACTAGGAATAATGTACTCCATTGGCATAATGGCCTCCTTGCCATAGACCATCCTAAAAGGAGTTTTCCCAGTTAGCTTTTTGCAGGTGGTTCGATAAGCCCAAAGAAATGACGGGACGTGTACGTCCCAATCACTGCAATCGGCATTGCAAACCTTTGTCAGTGCTTGCTTGAAGATTTTGTTAAAGGCTTCAACCGCACCATTTTCCTGTGGGTGATACAGTGTGCTTTTTTCATGATGGATTCGAAACTTCATGGCCAAAGCCTGTATTATTTTGTTAACGAAGTGCATACCCCTATCACTGATGAGGATCTTCGGACACCCAAATCTGGTAAAGATCTATTCAAAAATAAAATGCGCAGCGATATCCGTAGTACAATGCTTTACTACTTGTGCTTCGGCCCACCTAGTTACGTAATCAGTGGCAGTAATAATGTAGTGTGCTCCCCTGTTCTTTCCTAGTGGGTTGATAGGTCCTATGAAATCGATGGCCCACTTATTGAATGCTTGTAGAGCCATTTGCGGTTGAAGGGGAATTTCATCCTTGGGGGATGGCCACCCTGTTCGTTGGCACGTATCGCAGGCTTTATAATGATCATGGGCATCATGATGCAGGGTAGGCCACCATAACCCAACCCTCAAAACCTTTTGTGCCATTGCTTTCCCTGCGTAGTGACCTCTTGCTACTCCATCATGATCTTCTGCCAATATAGCGTACCTTTCATGCTCTAGAACATATCTCTGTAATACTTCACCTGCTCCCATCTTATATAACTGACCTGCAATGATGGTAAAATCTGCTGCTCGAGCAACTAGCTTTTTCCTCTTTTGCACTGAATACTCTGGGGGAGCCATCACGGTAGTCAAGAACTTAATGATATCAGCGAAGTGGGCATCTACTACATTAATAGCAAACAATTGCGCATCCAGTAATCCATATTCTAGGTTGGTTGGCTCTTCGCCACTCTCTATTCGTGAGAGGTGATCCAGCCTACCATTCAGCTTTCCCGGCTTAACGACGATTTCAAAGTCATACTCCTGAAATAACAGTAACCATCGGGAGATTTTCCCTCCCCAAAATGGGCTTATTTACGAGGTACTTCAAGGCTGAATGGTTTGTAAACATTTTGAAGTGTCCTCCTAATAAGTAATGCTGATATTTCTGCAAAGCGTACACCATGGCCAACCCCTCCCGCTCTGTAGTGGAGTAATTACGTTCAACACCCGAGAGTTTCCGACTTGCAAAGGAAACCGGATGATTAATGTCTTCTTCTCCTGGCTACGTAAGGATAGCTCCGAGAGAAATTCCTGATGTAGCAACGTGGACATGAAAGACCTTCTCCCAATCAGGAAAGATGAGAATAGGTACCAAGACCATATTTTCTTTAAGTAACTCAAAGCTCTTTTGACACTCGTCATCCCAAAAGAACGAAACATCCTTTTTGAGCAATTTTTCCATAGGGGTCGTGATTAGTGCGTAGCCTTGAATAAATTTTCGGTAGTAGCCTATGTGCCTAAGGATCGAATGCAACTATTTCGTCGTTGTTGGTACTATCAAGTTGATGATTACTGCAATTTTGGCAGGGTCCACCATCAGCCCTTGTTGACAAACTATATGGTCAAGAAGGATACCAAAGGGTACACAGAAGATACACTTCTTGATATTTCAGTAAATCTGGTGCTTTCGGTAGGCATCCAACATCATTCAAAAGTTAGATACGTGTACCTTCACCAGGCCGAAGATGGTCCAATCATCGAAGCATACTTCTAGGAACTTGTGGATGAATTCTTTAAACACCGCAACCACTACCCATGAAAAAATAACAGGGGCATTCTTGAGACCAAACAGCATGATAGTATATTGAAAAGAGCCCCATTCTGTGGCAAACATAGTTTTTCTACAGCCTTCAGGAGCGATTCTAATCTTATGGTACCCAAAGAATCCATCCGTAAAGTAGTACGCTTCGTGTCCCCCCACGCTATCCAAAATTTCATTTGAGAATGGTGTAGGGAATGGGTCATGAACACAAGCATCGTTCAGCTTGCGCAGGTCCACACAGATTCAAATCTCCCCTTTAGCCTTTTTCTCCTGAACCATCATCGGGCTAACCCAGTCAGACTGTTCAACAGGTTCGATGATGCTCGCAGCGATCATTTTATCAAGCTCTTCCTTGAATTTTTTCTTATACTTGGGATCCAACCTATAGGGTCACTGTTTTACAAGCCAAGCATCTGGTTTGAGAGTGATATGAAACCTAAGTCCCCTGTGATTCCCTTTAGTTCTGAAAATTTTGTTGGGAATAAGTCCTAGTACTCGGTGAGTAACTCGACCACTTTGCTTACTGTATTTTCATCCAAATAGTCCCAAGTATTAGCCAACTTAGGATGTTCTTCTATCCCAATATTGACTTCACATAGCCTAAGGGGCTTAGTGACATCCACCTCTTACAGCGGGGGTCCTACAATGGGGCATTCTGCTTGCGACTCCGGGATAGAGACAGACCACGGGTCTTCTTCACTTTCTTCCCTTGCCAAGCTGCGGCAGTTGACAATATCATGCATCTGCCATTCCCATGTCGGCACCCCAGATGCTTCAGTGGAGATAGGTTCTTTGAACACAAATGTATCTATACCCTGCAGAGCTTCGTCAAGTGCTTATGACCCCCCTATGAGTCCAAATGTCCCTACGAATTCATCCCTCAAAGTTTCCCAGTGGCGGGTGCATTGATGTAGCTCCACATCGAGGTACCACATAGTCGAGATTGGACCTAACGTGTGAATGAACAATTGAACCCATTCTTCCATAGCTCGGTCACCCCATGCCTTGATCTAGGCCAGCAAGTGGTTACACGGGCCCCCTGGGTGAAGGAACATCTCAACCCGCACCCTTAGTGGAGGCTCAAATCGGAGGATCATCATGTTCTGACACTCCTCCCAGTCCTGAAATGCCCCCTTGTGCGTCTCCCACCATATTACAGGCATCGCACACATCACTAGATTAAAGGCCCATATCCTCCATTCTCTGGGAACCTCGGTTTCGAATGTTCGCAAAAATTCCTTAATGCTACTAGAACCATAAAATTCTTTTACCTCCGAGGAAATGCAGCAGAAGTCCCTAGTGACTCCAAGACATCGCAGCACTGAGACATCATGCAACTGGTTTGGCCAATTCTCCATCTCCCTGTCAAAGTCAGAGAAGCATTCACTTTCCTTTTCCCAGCAAAGTACGCCTTCCTCCATGGGGTTGATCCAATCTTCATCCCGCACATTCAACTTGTAAATGTGGTCCATCTCCTCTTCGTCGCGCACTAGATCTGTATATCGTTCACCTTTCGTAGGATCTAATGGTACTATCACCCTTGTGCCGTTATTATCCAACAGCATGCTTCTCTTTTTGAGGTTGATGATACCGCCCATATCTATGGCCTAGTCCAATCCCAAGAGCATAGGGTAGGGGTCTGCATCTTCTACAATTTCTATCACTTCAAATTCTGCTTGGGCTTTTACTCTTGTGATATCCACCGTAATTTTAGACAACCTTCCTAGCGGGATGATTTTCTGTTGATTTTCCATGCGCAGTTGAATCGTGGACCATTCCAACTTAGGCTCTCCCATTCGTTTCCAAGTCTTCTTCGGTAACATGTTCACATCCAACCCTAGGTCCAAAATAACCTGGCTCATTCCGTAGTCACTGATATGCGCAGACAATCGCATTTCTCTTCCGGTGTGTTTCTTATACCTGTATAGCTTGTGCACATCCTTGACTTTTGGAGTTAGATTGGGTCATATTGCGCAGCTATCTATTAATGCCTGAAGGTTCTCCATAGCCTTTGGGTTGCGCAGCAGTTTCATACATGCCTGCAAAAAGGGCTCAACCTCCTTATCTTCCTTGAGGTTCGCAGGTGGCCGAGCAGTAGTTGCCTCTATCTCAGCAAAGTCCTTCCGAGCTGTGATAAATGTTCCTTTCCCCCTTTTTAGGTCCAGGCCTTCTTGTTTGATAGTGGCTTGATGGATCAGAGGGCCCATTGTAGCATCCTCCTCAGGCCCCCTAGTGGCCATTGTGCTATGTGTCACCACATTCACACTCAGATCTTTGTTTCACAGCTCAACCTTAAATCTTTACACATTTTTCATAGGTGCTGACTATTTTTCCTACATTTTCTCTATCAATATCGAGAAATATTCAATCGCGTGGTCCAGATGTCTGCAGTATCGGCAGGATTGCCTAGTGGGGTTGGGGAAATCCCTTGCAAAGTGTCCTACTTCTCCACAGTTATAGTAGATTAGCTGATCTTGTTCCCGTCCTGCACTTCCACTGCGTCCTCCTCCCCTACCCCTTGATGGGGAGCCACCTATACCTACGGGGGTCGTTGGTGACGCAGGGTCTGATTGTACTCTTTATAATTTTCCTCGATCAATCATCAAATCATATGTCCAACAATTATGTTTGTCATGTCCCACCGATTTGCATAACCTACACCATTGTTGCTTTACCTCTAGAATGTATGCAGTAAGGCGGGGACAGTGGTTAGTATCGTATAGCCCTACGACACGACAATCATTGCACCAGAGCACTCGCCCACTAGGTCTCGCAGCTTCCGTAGGGAAAAATGGGCTACGTCCCCCGGTGTGCATGTAATATGCTAACAGAGGACAATTATCCTTGGTATGGCCATTCACTCGGCATTGTATGCACCATATTTCGGGGCTAGCCTCTGCGCCTAGTTCCTTTCGCAGGTTCTGGATCTCTACATGCATCTCTTCCAGCTGTCCCTGGATCTGTTCGACGCCTAGTTGAGTCTCATCCTGAGGTGCAGCTTCTAACTTCATGGCACCTTCCAAGGCCTTCTCCTGCAATTCGAAAGTTTGGTGCCCCATAGGTACACGTAGGTGAGGTAGCTACATAGAAATAAACCATTCTGTGTGCTATCTGTCATCATATTGGAATCCCCCTTCTCTGATCACCTTCTTTAGTCACTGATCATCCTCCCACACAGATACAGAAGTTCCTTGGTTGAATTCCTTTAGATCAACCATGATTTCGGAGTAGGACTTAGGTTTCTTGAACTGTTGTTTCAAGGAGTTCTTAATCTCTTCAATGGTTGCATTTGTGTTTTGGCCGATGTATCCCATCTACCAGTCCAAAGCTCTTCCTTCGAAGGCAAGGGATAGTTGTGCCCTTTTCACCACATCACTAGCCACGTTCTGTGCAGTCCATACCGATCCTGCAACAAACCAGAACTAATTCGTGTCTTCATCCCCCATACCCTTAAAGGTTGGAAATTTCATGTGCGCAGCCATGTCGTCTTCTGGTGGTGGACGGGTTAGTAAATTATTACCTCTCAGCTAATTTGAAAGCGATGTGGCTGGAGGGCTCTATGAAGCTGCTTCCCTTACTAGACTATAGACCAATCGATCTCCTTCTAGGTTGGCCCTATAGTACTTGCCACTCCGCATTGTGCTCCCATCCAGATCAAAGGTCATTCACTCGGTATGGCTACACAAAATACTCTTTTCACATATTAATATCTTGATTGGCAATGGCAACGTCTTCAAAAACTTACCTCGAAACCCCGTGAAGAATCTTCGCTCTTCTTTAGAGTAGGAGACAAACACATCAATGGAAAATTCTGTCACAAATCCCCCTAACATGCTGTCCACCCAATGGTCCATTGTGTGAGTGATGGTGTTATCAGTCTTTTCTAACTGCTGGATTAGTTCGGGGGTCCACTCTGTGATCTGCTCGTTCTTCCAACACTTTTGGAACTCTACCAGTCTTGCAATCCACTCCTAGAGCTCAATCGCAATCATTACAAAGAATATCTCGTAGATCTCTATGAAAATGTACTTATTCTTCCACTCTTTGGTGGTAAACATCTTACTACAGTTTTATTTTATGGAAAATTTCTGAACTTGTTGTTCAAACCATTCATCAATTTCCTTTCTCTTCGGCTTCCAGTATGGCCTTGGCATTACCCGATCCCTCTCTCAAAACGCTCCAGGTCCCGGCAACGAAACCATTTGTTGGCTCGAGGGGTCCTGACCCAGGTTCGAATGTTCAAGGTTTTCCAAGAAACCCCTATATTACTGGCCCTTTCGACAGTGACCTGCTTGCACAGGCCAAAGTCTCACCCGAAGTAGTATGGTTGGATGCTGGAACCAAGTTTCTGCACCCTGGGAGAGGGTAGTTAAGTCAAGAAGAGCTACATTCACCCTGATCGTGACCCGATCCGGTATCACAGAGCCTATATTCCCTTTGCATCCACGTGCACAACAACAATATTACTCACAGAAATCAACATATCGAGAATTCATATAACAATATACAGCTATTTTAGATATTCTTGTATGAAGCAAGTAGAACAAACCTGTATCGCAGCATAAATAAGTACACAAGTATGTTCGCAACTTAAACCAATAACACAACAGCATATACTAAGTAATCAAGACGTCACAGATTCATATCACAGTAATTCCAGTGGATTCAGATAGGCAACAATACTTCCACATTCATTAATCTTTCAGATCTACTTACAAAACCCCAAAAACCCAACCTGCACACACAATATTAGGGTTCCACACAACAGGACAGAGGCCCTCCGCACACACAACTGCAGGAGTCCTTACCCAAAAACCCTAACTAGATCTATTGGTTGCACTTAACAGCAATCTCTTATCATTCATAGCTTGTCCTACAACTCAAAAAGGTTCAACTACTTATATTATTTTAGCCTATGCATCCAATGGTCCGCAAACCATGGTTTGCAAACTCTTGGTCTACCCTTGACCCATTTACAATGCTTTAGGGGCTTTGACCCACCCCAAAACCCCTGCACTATACTAAATATAACCAGAAATATACAAAATGGACTAGTTTCATAGCTTTGTAGGAGACCCTGTTCCAACAATTATGTTTAAATCTAGGAATATCAAGATGATCTAGCTTGGATTTTTCTCCTTTAGGGTTTTACACATTAGGCTTAGATAAATATTATTAAGTATAGAAGATGCAAGAAGAGAATGCCAATAAGGTTGAAACTTTTTGTAGAAGTTTGCAATTCTTGTGAGCATTATGGTTATTGTGTTGTCCTTGATGGAAAATTTATTGACAAATATGTCCTTTATGTCAATGTTCTTATAATGTGATGACTATGGAACTAATGAAAATATAAGGAATTGTGGTAGAAATGTTATGGAAAAGAAATTGAAACTCAATTACAAAATGCATGGAAATTTATAAGATTGAAAATTATATGCGACCCTTCTGAAGAATAATCACATACATACATGGATACCAAATGCCATTTCCATGTGATTTCCCATAGTATTGTAATATCAACATCTATTTGATCCATTCAAACGAATACAATCAGCATTACCAAAGAATTTTCTTGTGGCATTGGAAAAGGGAAAAGATATATAAGGAAACGAAGATCAAGGAGTTATGAATGCAAGTAATGGATTATTCGTGTGTGATCTGATCTAGAACAAATGTGCACCAGGGAGCAAGGATATGCCTCAAATATGATAGATATAAAGTTTATTGAATACTAATGGATATAATTTCTTGATCTGTTTATGTTTGTGTAGCTAAAATTCTTAGATCTGTAGATATGTTGATGGCAAGATTTTAATTTGTTTGCAGTGATATGTGACTTTAACAGTATGTGTACTGAGATATCAGTTTGAAAAATGTTATGATTTTCAACTAAGATTTGATTTAGTAGTTTAAGATCTCTATAAAGGTTTTCTTTAGAATTGTCGCTTACATATATGGATCAAGTTTAGTATTGTTATGTATAAATTCTGTGATAATATATTAAGTACGTTCAAATTTATACATGGGTTTAACACATGATAACCGCATATATACGTAGAGCTACTTAATAACAATCACGTATATATTATAATTTAAATTTTATCATGGTTTGAATTGTTGCTGGATGATAACAGTTGATGAGTTATGTTGTAATTTTTGTTGTCTTCCAATGATGTCTTAATTAGGATGGTGTGTGTCTACTATGAATTGGTTATTTATTGATTTGATCTAGCTTTAGTGGTTGGATGATATTTAGTTTAATTATTGGTTTTCTTCAGTATTCAGTGGCTTGATGTTTCATTGATTCATTTGGTTTACAGTGCTTCACTAATTTTATTTCATATTTTTTGATTCAGTATTTTATATTTTTTGATTCAGTATTCAATTTGGTATTTAGCATAATGTTGGGTGTGGGTCTAGTATGAAAATGTGATGAAAGGTATCCCACGTGATTTTTGGTAATTGATTGATAGGTGGATCCAGTATGAAATATTTTAAAACGTGATCCACAAGGTTCTGAGTGTTGTAGCCTTGATTGAAGGGGTAGGATCTCCCTTCTAGTCGAAGTCAGTAAATGAGATCATGGGGTTGTATGTCCCTTCCAGTGGGTGTTGGAGAACGTGGAGGTTGTAACCTCCTCCAGGTGGGTTCTTGCATGGTAGTAAGAGTCTATGGAAGTACAAGATGTAATGAAGTTTTTTCTTTATAATAAAAGACGAAAGCAGAAACAACAATAGTGGTGGTTTTCTCACACATAAGGTTTCCACCTAAAATCATGATATCCATATGTGTTGATGTACTTAATATTTCTTGATCGTTTATCTTCTCTTTAATACTCATGGAAACTGCTTAATAAATTGATAATGAAATAATGATGCATTGGTTAAAGACAAACATGTGATGGAACATATACAAAATTATTTATTTAGATATACATGTTTCCATTCACTAAATCCACATACACATGATCCCCCCCCCTCAATATTTTTCCTAACAATTATGAGGGTTTGCTGGTTCTTGTAGTGTCGTTTATTTAGCAAGGAAAATTCTACATTGTCGTAATACTAGCCGTGTATATGAATCCCCTGGGAGGGAGGGGTGACTCCCCCTCCTACAGACATGTTGTTAGCAAATCACTAGGTAAAATCGGTGGAGGAGGGCAAGCATGAGGGAGGACAGGATGAGGTTAGAGAAAGTCCAGTGCAAAGGAAGGAAAAAGAGAAATTTCAGTGCTATGTTCCCAATGGCAGACATGTATAAAAGTAATTTTCCTTCCAAATTGTAAAGAAAACCCAAGGTTCATCATTTCATATAACAGGTTGGAGAAATACTGCCAATTTATCAAGGACCATGCTTTAATCTGAAAATTTTGTGGAATTTTTCCGAAGGAACAAGACATTGTCAATTGGATCCAGTTGAAGTGAAAACCCAAAGGCTCTGTCCACATTATATATTGGATCCAGTTGAAGTGGAAACTCCCGATGGGTTAATAATATTTCAGATTATATTCTCCACCAAGAACTAGTTAATATATGAATATTATACAATGGAACATTTGCGGCCTTAATAGTGAAGGGATGTAAAGGTATTTAAAGGCCCAAATTGACAAAGAGAAATTGGAAATAATCATGTTGATAGAAACAAAAGCATCTAGAGTAAAGCTAGAAGAGATCCTAGCTAGGTTTTGGAAAGGGTGTGAAGTAATGGGTACTAAAGCCAGCACTACAAGAAAAAAGGACATTGGTGAGGGTCACGCTTGTGACGGACATTTAAGGGCCATCACCAATGTCACATATGGTGGCGGTCCTCAAAAAAGCTTCGTTGTAAGTGTATATAGTGATGGTCCTTTAAGGTTCAACACCAAAGCCATTTTCAATGACACTTTTGGTGAGGGTCGTTAAAGGTCCATCACTAATTCTCTCTTTGGTGACACTTCTAGTGACGAAATTTTAATGACCCTAACCAATGCTCTTTTGTTACTTTTGGTGACGATAAAAAAATGTTCATCATCATTGATCATTCCAATGAGTTTTTGATGGCACTATGTGACTGTTAATATATTTTTGTCAAAAGATAACGATTTAAGACCATTATTTTGGAGTATTTTTTTTAATATGTCCAAGGCCATAGTGGTTAGAGTTAGTCAATTTTTTAGGAAGTAATTAGTGTGTATGATTTCCCTCAAGTAATGACTAATCAAATAGAGTCTTCCTATGAGTCAACACATGATTCATATCTATTAATTTTATTATATAGAAAATTCCCTTTATATAAATTTCCACTAATGTGCATTGGAAATATATTATTTAATCATCATCAAGCTTTGACAATTCTATTAATGAGAAATACCTAACGCTCCTCAACAATCTGGGCACACCTTAAATTATTGATTTGGAACACACTAACATTTCTTATCACCTCACATGTCTTGGAACATCTTCTTACCTAGAATATCTTATCAGGACAGTGATGCCCAAGCACATGGTGGCATCAGCTAGCACAACATGGAACTATCCTAGCATGTCTTGGCATGCATGTAGTCCCTAGCATGCCCTGGAACACTTTGGTTGAATGCATTGACATACATTAGCACTTGGCACATAATGCTACTTGGCATGATTTGGTACCTATTACTAGTGTGCCTAGCATGCTCCTTTTGAAAATGATAAAATCTCGAATTATTAACCCCCTTTTGGTTCTTCATTTTATTTCCCTGACACTTCTTAACACATATTGACATACCCTGGCACCCTACACATCCTTATCACCTAGCATGTATTGCCATATCTTAGAACTATTAATTGGCACATATAATTGGCACACCCTGTAACTCCCAAGCACACTTTGGGAATTCTTGACATGCCTTGATATTCCCTATCATGACTTACAAATTCTTAGCATACCTTGTCACTCTCTCCTTGGCATGGCAGCTAGCACTCATTAATGCTAGTCCCTTACACATGTTCCTCATATTCATTAACTTCCATGAATTTTTACCTAGTTCTCCCTTAGTGTTTTTTCCTAGTACTCCTTAACACTCCTCAACATGCATTATCACTCTCTAGCATACCTTAACACTATTCAACATGCCCTTCCACTTCATAACATGCATAACACTCCCTGACAAATATTGGCACTTGCACCAGCTCGCACTTGGAAAGTCTTAGCATGTATGGAATACGTTGAGATGACTTGGTATGATTTGGCATGGTTTAATATTAAATTTATTTGATGTCAATTGTTGGCAAGTATATGATAAGAAACAAAGGAAGACTTGGCACTTAGAATGCACTAAGACTTTGCACTTGGAACCTATTTCCGCCTAGTGTTGGTGTGCCTAGCATGCCCCTCTTGGAAAAGGTTAATTGATGACTTATTAACCCTATTATGTGTTCATTTCCTTGTTTTTTAACTTGTCTCTCCCTTTTGTTTCCTTGACATTCCCTGAAACGCATTAACACACCCTTGCACATCTTAGCATGCCTTATCACTTGGCACATCTTAGCATGTTTGACATGCCTTCGCACTATTTGGCACATCTTAGCATTCCCTTGCATGCCTTAGCACTCATGTTCTCATAGCTAGCCTATACATTTTTTCACTACTTTGGAACCCAATAAATTCTTTGGCTAATGTAGTTCATGTGACAATATTGGCTTGCTTCAACCGCAAGAACTTGACCAATTGCACCTAATACAAGTATATTGTGTCGTTTTCACCTAAGAACTGCTTATAACTCATCTTATGCCACTCATGTCCAAGCTCAACTTGTTCCACTTAACTAGTTACCAAGAGAAGGATCACATGATCTACCCATGTCCATAAAACAACTATGCAACATAGCTTACACATGAAATATTTCACATGGATGTTCAATTCATATAAATAGTATAACATTAACTAAGAGTTTGTAAGAACCACAAGGCACACAAGATATAAGTCAACACAAGCCGAGTGCCCCAAAACATATACACGAAAATGTATAATATGAAATTATTTAGAATAGTTTAAAACATGATCATGTAGCCAAATTGTTCCTATAAAAAAAATAGCTAAAGGAAAAAAAAAAGTTGTGCCTAGCACAAAGTGATCTCCCTTTGTCTAAAACTGCTATGTCGAGCCCCATATAACAACCATAGGCTTTCCTCCTGTAAATCATATTTTTAACTTCTCCTAACACATTTCATCCTTAGCACACTTGAATTTGTTGACACTCCCTTTCACACACTCTTATTCATTCCTTTCCATGCATTTTGACCTAGTTATCCCTTGATATGCCCCGCCATTCCCTAACACTCTTCAGCATGCATTGACATTTTCCAACATGTGTTAGAATGAATTTTCATTCTTTTTCATGCTTGACCCTCTCTAGATATCATTCCCTCACAACTACCCTTACTTAATTTGCAACATGGGAACCCAACCAAGCCCTCATTTGACTAGGTTATGGTTACTGCAACTAGAATATGTTGTTGAATTGTGTAGCTTGGGAGGTATTCCACATGCCTATTGAGACGAGTTTGTGTGGGTTTGGTCACAAAAGGCTTTGTGGGAAAATAAACCAATGAAAGAGATTTTGGACCCAAGATGGGGTTTTAAATCTAAAAGAAGATAAAAAAGGAAACTTAATATTTCCCAAGGTCTAAATGAATAAAACCCATAAGTTATAGAGGGATCCTAATAGGTCTAGGAAAATATATTTAAGGAGGCCTTAATATTAAGGAAAGAACATAAAGTGAGAAGGAGCTCATTTGATAAAGGGGGTGAAGAGAGATGTAGTCCTAAAATAGGTCGATCAATAAGAGGGCCGAGTAACGGTTGCTAAAGGGAGGACATGATCATCCTCCAAGAGCAAGATCATTATGCGAGGGTTCATAAAAATGTTGCATACATTAATGGTAGGTTTGAGGTAGGAAGTAGGATGGCATATTGTTGCTTCTCTTATGGCATATGGATCTTAAGGAAGGTGGACATGCGATTTCAATGGTTTCTTTCTGTGAAGGCTACATCAAATTATGAAATCTTGAAATTTGCAACAAGAAATAATGAAATTGGAAAGCAGAAAGGAAAAAAAAAAATGCACCCACGTTGGTGAGGAATTTCGATGCACTAGTAGTGAGGAATGTGGGGCATCTAATTTATTTTCCCCTTAAATAAATTTGACACTAAATTGTAATTTCATCTCATAACAACTTTTGTCAGTTAACTAAGTCATGATGACTGCGTTAGCTCAAGAAAATCGAGTTGAGGGTATAACATGAGGCATCTAGAGCGATTCTAATATTTTTGTGGTCCAGTTGTTGTTGATGCGTTATTGGGGTGCAGGTGTGAATTATTTATCTCAACTAAATGAGTTAAAATCAATTTGAATAGTTCTAACTGAGTGATGAGCTAGTGAGAGGTTAAGTGAATTATATTATATTTAATTGACAATCATTGATCAATCATATAACTGATAATTCTCTATTAATAACTGAATGAATGTCAATTCCGAGGAAGACCAAGTTGAGACAAAGGTTAAAGGGAACATAATTATCAATGTTATTTATATAAAATTTCCCATGTGCAATTATAAAGTCATTTGGATTCCATGATGGATTGCGCAATCAAGGAAGGTTGATTTTCCTAATTAATAGGGAGTTAATTCCCTACGAAATGCATGAGAAAGGCAAGTTGAAGTAAGGTTAAGAATTGGCTAATTACTAGACCGAGTTTACCTAGATCAGTGAGAGACAATTGGAAAAGTGCTAGAGAATCTCATGAGAGATTAAGAATTGTATTGTTTCATGATTCTTTGAATTAATACACAATAGAGCATTCACCCTAACGCCAAATGGATCATTCACCAAAGGATTGTTACCTGAATCCATTTGGCACACTGGGTACTATCCTCCCCTTGGCAGACCTGACACTCGTTGACACTCCCTGGCACACCCTCTTATTCATTCATTTCCATTCATTTTGACTCGATGATTTATGTTTGATCAGGTGGCTGTCTAGAGAGAGTTACTTTAAGAGAAAAAAAAGTTATCGCACCATTACTCACATAAGTAATTGTGATATTATACTTGAATGAAATTAGGAAAATACACAAGCGATTTTAAGAATGACATTTGTAGGGGTTTTTTATGGTGTGGGAATGGTAAGAAGTGAGTTGTCAATATCGTAATTTTCTTTCTCAAGTTCTTATCCTTATGAGATACTCATCTTGAGAAAATGACACCCTCATCATGCTTACCCTCCAACTCTTAATATTCTCAAAATAGAGGCCAACTTGCACAGTGATGGAAGACATGTTGGTCTATGCTATGTTGAGTGACTGGGTGAGAATGTTAATGTACTGTGAGAGGGACTAAACCATTTAATTTGTGTCCTCTATGGATGAAATGTAGGTGTGTGCCATGGAACCACAAGGCCACTAGAAATATTGTGTAAGATATAGCCCAACATAATCAATTCCTTGAGATAAATCTATGGAGAGGGATCAAATAAATTATACTGGTGAGTCCACCAAAAAATATTTACTAGAGAGAGACACCATGGTGATCAATTCCACACATAGAGTATTTTGAGCGAGGCATTTTTTTTTCTAAAATTTTGTTTGTAGTGTCACTGAATTGGTGGAATTCTCAAATTCATGACATTCTAAATTATGTAGGAACTTTGTTGCTTTTGTTATAGAGGCTAAGGTTTGCAAGGATAATACAGGGTTTGTAGGCTCTTAGGGGAAAAGAAGCATATATTTATAGCTATTTGATATACTAAAGAGTATGGATTATATGGGTAGTTTATATGGATTATATGACATTGAATCCACCTTGAGATGGAGGTTGTTATGTGTAAGAGAAATTAAGGAGATGTTAGTTAAACAATTTCCCTTATCATGACATTATCTTGTGATGTTTTATTATTATTATTTGTTTCTCAATTTATCTTTTCTTATCATAAAAAGTAATTTTAATAACCAAATATAGGAAGACACAAGATGTAGGAACATGTAAGGGAAAAACCCCAGCCTTTGGGGAAAACCTAGTCAAAATTCTTCCTTTAGTAGATTTAAGATGAGACGACCAAGACCTTTAGACTATAGACTTCCTCCATCAAGTCATCCCTTCACTGTGTTAGCACCAATATCTACATGACATCGAGATCTCCTTTTATTGCACCTACACTACATCCTCATTACCTGAACCAATTTTGAGATAACAACATAGCATCGAGCATCATTACTGAGATCACCAAGCATCATCATAGGATTGAGCATCATAACTGATATCATCGAGAATCTTCATAAAATTGAGTATCATAACATAGAACTAATTATGTGGTAAATCCGCGCTGACACCAAGGAATTATTTTGCTGCAATATCATAGCAAGGCAGTTACCTAAATCATAACATAGATGCCTACCCGAATTTTGTAATATGTTCGAGACCTTATCCTCCAACACTGAACCTGTGATCATGATCTGAACTATATTTGTGGTCTGAAACTTTAGAGATGTCCAAAATTCTGTGGTAGAAATGCTAAACTATACCCCTGTATATATATATTTTTTGCCATAGTTGTTTATCCGCCATAAAAATGTGAAGTGTTGTGTCTTGATTTGAGCTTACTTGAAGACTGATTGAGGCCCACTTAAGGAGGTAGATTTGATTACCTGTATCACTTGACTTGAGGGTTGTCCTTGAAGTAGATATCGAGGATAATGGCCTTGAAGAAGATTACTTGATGGAGGAGCCTTTTGACAGCCTAATGTTTCATGATTTAAAAGCACAAAAATTGGATCAATTTAAATATGTAACAATGAACCTAGAAGTCCACAATTGGGACCTTAATCTAAATATGACCCTAGCATGAAACCCATTCTTTAATAATTCATTTAATAATAATAATAAGTTATTTTTAAAAATAAATTGATAATGTAGATCAAACCTAGTTACATTCTTCAACATTATGACTCCTAGAGCCTCATCCTTCTTCCTATTGATGATATTTTTTTATTAGTTATCCCTTGGATAAGAACCACCATTTTTCGTAAAGTCCTACAAATTTTCACTCTTCAAGAATTTTCCCATATCTTGTGCTAAAATTCCATAATTGTGTCCATTAAAATTTATAAGATCTACCTTGAAACTCATAATGTTGACCCATTGATTTTATCCTAGATTTAGTTTGCAATTAGAAACCTTGAACCAATCCACTAAACAAGTTCGACTTTTTAAGGGCATCTACAACTCGCATAAGACATGTAGGCAACATGCTACATCTCAAACCATTAGGTTTAATACCATGTTTAAGAATTGAAGGATTTTTCATATTATAAAAATCATATTCTAAAATAGAGGTGGTGTCTAAATACATTTTTATAACACTTAAGAACAACCAAAAATTGTTCAGCATACTAAGAAGTGTAAGAAACAAAATTATTTCCATACACAACATATATAATCTATTATTCACCATATAATAAATGCACCCATAAGACCATATTTTGTAGCACCTGGGTTGAACCAACACAATCCATTGAGATTCTTAATCTCGTATAATATGACTTGCGAAGGAAGAGCTGGCCATGGTGCCTTCTTCATCCTATCTAGTGTTGTTCGCAACCTTGTGGAGAGGTGATAAGCTACCTCTTGCATGACTAGTTTTTCGGTGGAATATATTGTTAAAATATGTGCCAACTTCTACCTGCCGAATACTCTAATCAATGTGCCATCTGGTAAGGTGAACCAATCATTGATCTCTAATATCGCCTCCATAGCTACTCTCGACATGCAAGGCGGGTCCTCCTGAAAGATGAGCCTATAAATAGGGATGATGTAGTGATCAGTAAGCTACACCAAGACTCTGCGATGAATGCACTCTGAGAGTAGCTTGCAATAGATATGTATGGAAGTGTGTCTTGGTTTCCATGTCTAGTTCATGCCATGGAACTGGTTCTGCGCACAAATTTTATCCAGTAAGTATGTGAACATGTAGAAGCGTGCTTGTTCGCCCTTTGGTATATTGCGAGATTTTTTTGTTACACCAATTTTTGGTCATCTAACCATGTATAATTAGATGGATCAAAATACACCATGCAATACCAATTTTACCATTTTAAAACTACTTTCACTAAGAAATAATTTAATAAACCATAGTTTATTAATTTATTTCTGGTCCAAATAGAAAACCCCATGAGGAATACTTAAATAAATCCTTATTTATTTGATTTTCCTCTAGGAATAACTAATTAAACCTTTGTTTAATAATATTTCTGGTCATATTTAACCCAATTAATGAGAAATAATTAGACAAATTATTATTTATCTTATCATTCTCTAAGAATAATTAATTAAATCATTATTTAATTAATATTCCTTGTTAAATTTGACTAAATCATTTACGAATAATAAAATAAATCATTATTGGTTCAATTATCCCTTGATCCCATCCTTGAAGTGATAAATAAATATTTTATTTGTTTATAGATTCTAAATAAAGGAATTGAACCAATTTAAATTCATTTTCCCTCCAACAAAATATTATAAAATATTCCAAGCAGTTAGAGCTAGAACTTGGTTAATAATATTTTATTATGCCCCATTATCAGGATAACGCAATATTTTGTTATAAATAGGAGGGTTTTCCATTAATTCCTTACCTTTTATCCTTTTATCATGGTTGGACTTTCATCCTCTTATCATTGTCTATCTTTGATTATTTTTCTTTTTCTTTTTTCTTATTGAGCTCCCTTTGAGTTATATATGTCTTGGGTATTTTACACCATTGAGAGAGAAACAATGAAGCTGAAGCGTTTGAGGACAACCAAGAATCCATCCCATTGAGGGGGAATGTATGAGTTCTATTCCCACGTGTTCAATAATACAATTTTTTTTTATAATTCTTGTCTTGTCCATTGGATATTTTGGAGAAACGCTTATTTCATTTTGTTGTTTAGCTACTTTATTTACATAGATATGGGTTTATTTTGCATTTATTTCGACCGTCTATTGCATATCTAATAATTTTGACAACCATATTTGTTATTAGGGATGTTTTTCATGTGCAACTAAAGTGCTCTATTTCCGTACACTTGCGTTAACATTTCATACCAACAATTGGCGGCTCCAGTCGGTTTTATTCAGATTTCCTGCATAACCACATGCTTCAATACCTGGGGTTTTTATTCAGATATGTTTTAGCCTCTTTATTTTTTATTTTTTATTGACCTTTTATGCCCTAAAATAGTAAAAAATCTAATTTCTGCATGTTTCTGGGTGTTTTCCGTAGGTAACAGGTATCAGTCGTGTCACAGAGGGTAAATGTTTTACGCAACCTTTTTTCGAGACTTCTGGAAGTGAAACTTGCACTTTTCATCCCCAAACCTATGATTTCAGCACTCAAATAGCAGTTGTTAGGCCAAAAACTAAGATTTCACCAAGCAGCAGGTTACTACCTGTGAGCTGCAGTTTTTTGCTGGGTTTTTTCTGTAATTTTTAAGGTTTTCTGCAAGTACTCTTTAGGGTTGATTGACCTTTGTCTCCGCTCGTATTAGGCCTATATATGCTCAATTTTTATTTTTTAAGTGGGAACAGGCCTCTTAGGGGTTCAATACGCTTCCACCCTTTTTAGGAAGGGTTTAGCTGAGTAGGTAGACTAAGATTTTGCAGCGCTTTCCGCCATTTTTCAGGGTCTGATCCATATTTCTTTTAGATCCATTATGATCAGTTATCATATCATCAAAACTCCCACATTCGATGACCGTGTATATATGGATTGGTTTCTCAAAACGCTTTTACCCTCTATCAATAAATATGCCGCATATCACTTTCCTTTGAAATAGGAAGAAGCTCTCCAAATCACGTTGAAATATGACCTCATCTACACCCAGTCTGGTTATGTTTATACTGTCTTACCGGATCTTCCTAGACCTGGTGGTGCCAACGCACCGCAAGCTTCTCACGCTGCCGACGGTATCGTTGGATCCCTTTCACATCCGTATACTCATCCTCCGATGGGATATGGTTTCCCTCAAGGAGGGGCCAGCTCCTCTAGCACTTATCCCCCTCCCAACAACATGTATCCAGGACAAAGCACATTTTCCCTATTCAATAAATTGATGCAAGGGCCTGTAGTTACTCAAATTTTTTACCCCAATGTTGCTCAACCTCATTTCTATATGTATCAATAGGCCGATGCTCCATATCCTTTAGCATTAGCACCCTAGCCTCCTATGCCTTCTCAACCTCCATCACAGCAGCCACCTCCCCCTCCGATTCAGGTGTATGCACAGAAGAGCACGACGAATCCTTCAAAATCTAAGAAAAAGAGGAAAGGAAACCAAAATCAACTAGCGCAAGGTAATCATGCCCACTAAGGGAACCCGCAAAACACTAACAACCAACAACATGGCAATCAGCCCAAGCAGGACATGCCTCTTTGTACGAACAAGCCTTTTTCTTGTTGTGGTGCACATGGCCATTATACTGACAATTGTCTCTTTTTACTCCAAATTCGTCAGTTATGGGAAGCATAAGCATCATCTAGAGGAAATAAAGCCTTGGTTTAGGCTCCTCCAAATACTGCACCTATTCAACTGGATGTTTTTACTGATCCTTTCCTGCAGCAAGGATATGTGGTTGCCTAACCCCCTCAAAATTTGGTCGCCCCTCAAACCTCTAAGTCTAGTACGTCTAATTACCAGATTCTCATGATGAATTCTAAATTGTTTAATACCGCTGATGTAAACCTTTAAAGTCGGTCGCACCAATATGGAAAATCACCTACTTCCTCTGTAACTGAGTCTCAAACCAAATTTCCCACAGATTCAACTTCGATAGCTGATGCCCCTTTACAGATCCCTCGGCCACAAGCAAGGTCCTTCCCAAGATCCCCAAAGGGCCATTATGCCAAAATATTGCTTTTGCGAAAGCCACCCACAATTACAACATCATAGATGACTTAACACAATCTCCTCCTGCTATGTCAATGATGGAAGTCCTCCCGACATGCCCTTCATAGTGTAAAGACATATTATCTGGTCTAGGCATTATGGATCCTTTAGATGATCATTTTATTGTCTTTAATGTTGAAAAATTTGAACATCCCCCCTTACCTTTATCCTTCGCTTTCCAAATACCTATCAAGATTCAGAATTCCCATGTTTCGCATTGTATCATTGACAAGGGCGCATACACTTGCGTGATGTCTGCCTCTGTTTAGAGGAAACTCATATCACCTGAGTTAGTCCCATCCACCATCACCTTGTGTGCTTGGGATGGTCACTCTTCTCAGCCCCTTGGCATGTACCGCAATTGTCCTGTCACTCTTGCAGAAAATATTGTTTGTATTGAAACTGAAGTCATTGATGCCCCCTTGGATTACAACATCTTGTTGGGTCGTAGAAAAACCTATGCGATTTCTACTGCCACATATACGATTCATCGTAAGATGTGTTGTCCTCACAATGGAAATATCATTACCATATATCAGTTGACATATTACGAACCAAAGTCTCAGCTCTCTGTCGAGTCTATCAACTCTTCGGTGGCCGATAAGCAGTCAATCACACCTCCTACCAGTGTCACCTAGAGTCTATAAATATTCCACCTTACTTGGTGTTTTCCCTGCCCCCCCCCTCTTGTCGCAAATTCCAGCTCATCGAATGTTTGCATGATGCAATCATCTCAGACTAGCCATTAGTGGCCCAGTTCAACCACCCAATAGCCTATGCCTACACAACCTACTAGTGGTCACTTGACGGATCCTAGAGGTCCTTCCTTTCAAGGACCTTCCTTGTTTATTGGTGTCTCTTCCACTCCTTTTCAACCATGACCGGTTCCCCATAGCCTTAACCAGTTTGGTGCCATTCCACCAGGCCATTACCCCTCCAGTCAGATATCGTTTCTAGCTCCCCCCTTTCGAGTCTTTTCGGTACTTGTTATGGCTATGTTGAGCCTTCCCAATTTGACCCTGGGGATCCGAGCCTGGTACATCGATATCCCAACCGAAACCCTGCCTAGTCAGCTCAAACCTTATGTTGCTTTTACCCCGGTCCAACCAATCGCCATGACCCCTACCTTTGCTTCAGTGCCTCGGCCACCTCGACATGAATATAATCGTGTTGTGAAAGCATCTGGTTAGGAGGGCAAAGCCAGAAAGAGGGAACCTAAGGATAAGGTTGCCCAAACAACTCCTAATCCTCCTAAGCCTCCAAAGAAGTCACCTCCGTGTGCTTTGTGTGATGTTGTTGGGCATGCCACCCAAACTTGTCCTGGACTTCCTCTTCTCAAATATGTGGTCAATGACACATTTCTTGAATCTGATATCCTGGAGGTCCATGTTACCTTACCCAATTCGGCTAAGAAACTCAAAACGTTGCGCACAAATCATCCTTGTGCTTTGTGTGATCTTGATGGCCATCATTCTCACCTTTTCCCTTGTCTCAAATATTTTCATGACACCCTTGAAGTCGTCCACCGAATTGAGGCCGAATGTATCTCACCTGATACTCCTCTACTCATGCGTTTGGCTTAGCATGATCAAGAGGACATTATCATACCTCCTCCCAATGTCGAGATCATAGAACCTATGGTCACCATCCTCTTTCTATCATCATCCATGAGATCCTTGGTGGAAAACCCCTCCGAGGCATTCTCTTCCATTTCAACTGAACCTCCTTCAACGACCACCTTGCTCTCAACATCGGTAGGATTTTCATCTACTAGATCTTTGTCTACCCTCTGTAGCGATGCTTATGTGAACCATATCTCTCATGATGATGTGTAAGGTAGCCCCGTCGCGTCATGTGGTGTTTCTTCTACCAGTCCCTCCATCTTTTATTATGATGAAGATATTATTGAAGAAATGACCACCCCATACTTCCCTTGGGATGATATGAACCACCGTGCATATTTCCTTCTGCATAAGTCCCTAGACTAGTATGTTGTGGAGTATAAAGTCTTTATCTTTGATGATGTTGAATTCTTTAGAAATCCCATTCCTGCACCTGATGATTTCGAAGAAGGAAATATGGCCAATATCTCTCCTACCATTAAATTAAAATTTTTTGATAAACAAGGGATAGAAGAAAACATCACCTTAGGGGTAGATTTCACCCTGGAATGAATTGAAGCTTAAACTAAGCTATTCAAGGAATTCCATGATTTTTTCGCTTGGTATTATTCATATATTCCTCTAGTTGATCCTGCCATCGTCGAACACCATATCGATACATGGCCTGATGCCAATATTTTCTGTAAAAAGTTGAGACCCATTAATCCTTCTAGACGTGAGGCTATCAACGCTAAAATCGACAAGCTCAAGCAGGTTGGTTTTGTATATCCTATTGAATACACTACTTGGGTCACTAACCACGTTCCCGTTCTCAAGAAATAAGGCACCATCCATGTCTGCACTAACTCTCACGACTTGAACAAATATTTTCCTAAAGACAAATTCACCACACCATTCATTGACAAAATCATATATGTGTGTGGGGCACGAGGTTCTATCCCTTATGGATGGTTTCTATGGATACAACCAAATAGTTATCCGTCGTGATGATCAGTTAAAGACTACATTCATTAGTCCATGGGGAACTTTCACTTATAGAGTCATGTCATTCGACCTAAAGAATGTCGGAGCCACTTTTCAGCAGCCCATTTCATACTTTTTCCATGACCTGTCTCATCTTATCCTTGCCTACCTCGATCACCTCACAGCTCGTTCTAGGTGGAGGGCGCAACACCTCCATGATTTGCGTATATTTTTCCTCCAATGTCGCAAGTATAATATCTGCCTCAACCCATTGAAATGTGTCTTTTGTGTCCCTATTGGCCATATTTTGGGTTTCATCATGTCACAAGATGGTATTGCGCTTGATCCTCTTAAATTTCAAGCCATTATTGGACTCCCCATTCCTCGTACCTTGTGCCAGTTGTAAAGCCTCAAAGGCAAAGCCAAATTTCTTCATCAGTTCATTCTGACTATGCCACCATCACGCATGGGTTTCTAAGACTCCTTCTCTATACCATTCCATTCATTTGGGATGACCATGCTCAATAGTCTTTTGACGCCCTAAAACATGCTATCACTTTCAATCCCTTAATTATTTCTCATAAATTTGAAAGGGATTTGATCCTATACATCTCAGCTTCCACCCACTTGGTTGCTTGTGTCCTTATCCAAGAAGATGACACTAGAAATGAACATGTTATCTATTATGTCAATAATAACCTTGCAGGTTTCCCTATGTCCTAATCGCATGAAGGGAATTTGGTGATGGCCATCATGTACTCGGTCTAGAAACTTCGTCATTACATCATTACGCATTCCACCAAGGTCGTGACCAATTCCAACCCTATGCATTCCTATTGAGTAGACGGATCATCAATGGTAAGTACGCATGTTGGATAGTTATCCTTCGTGAATTCTATATTTAATTCATAACAACCAATAGTAAGAAAGGTTTAGCCCTTGCTGATCTCATTTATGAATTACCTACTGGGACGCAAGATCCGTCGGTTAATGATGATTTTCCTGATTTCTATTACTTTGTCTGACCCTTGGTATGGTGATATAGTTACCTATTTTTAAACCCAAAAGTTCGCTACCCATCTTGAGCATGATTCTCGATGATGTATATGACACCAGGCTCCTCGCTATCTTCTCATTGGTGATGATATCTGTCGTCGTGATGTTGATTTTGTCCTCCGTCATTGTCTCACACTCATTGATGCTGAGCAAGTCCTTAATGCCTGCTGTAGTGGTGTTTGTGGTGGCCACCACACTGGTTGGCCACTACCCAGAAAGTCACATGCGCTGGGTATTTTTTTCCTTCTCTCTTCGATGATTGCATTGAAGCAGTCAAACATTGTTCCAACTGCCAACTTTTCGCCCCAAAGGCGCGAGCTCCTCCTGCTCCTCTCCATCTTATCATCCTCATCGGTCCATTATGAAAGTGGGCCATTGACTTTAGGGAGTGTCTACCTCCATTCACTAGTAACCATATGTATATAATTGTGGTGGTTGACTATTTCACCAAATGGGTTGAGGTCGTGCCAACGTTCATCAACACGGCAGCTACCGCAACCCTCTTTTTCTTTAACCATGTTATCGCTCGATTCGGGGTATGGAAATAATTTGTCTCTGAACATGGCCGAAATTTTGAAGATGATATTTGGCGTGATATATCCTCTCTGTTGGGGTTTGAGCACCAATATTGATTGTCTTATTGACCCCAAGGTAATGGTCAAGTTGAAGCAGTCAATAAAATCCTTAAAACTATGCTTCAACAAACTGTGAACAAGCACAAAAAAAACTAGCATCTTATGCTCTTCCCTTCTTTGTGGGCCTATAGAACTTCTGTTAAAAAACCACTGGGTTTAATCCTTTCCACCTTGTTTTTGGCAAGGAGGTAGTCTTACCGATTGAGTGTGAAATACCCTCCCTTGACTTAGCCGTCAAATTTCTCCCTAACACCCAACCTTTAGAACAAATACTTATCATGCTTGAGCGTGCGTCCGAAGACCGTTGTGTTGCCTTGCAAACCATTGAAGTGACCAAGAAGCCCACCAAAGCTCAGTATGACCGAAAATTCCACCCTCGTACCTTTCACGAAGGTGAGCTTGTTCTAGTGTATGATCGGGCTCATTATTTCCTTTGTCAGGGGAAGTTCAACTCATTATGGCTAGGGCCTTACATCATTAGTAAGGACTTGGGAAAAGGAGCATACCTTCTAGAGGATTTCGAACACCACCCCCTTCCTAACCCTTGCAAAGTGCTCTACCTTAATAAATTTTACCCATAGAATCTACCATCAAGATGTATGTTCTATTTATGTCATGTACGTAGCTTGCATCTATTGTTTTTGGTGATTCAATCCTTCATCCGAAAGCCTTTTTTCCATGAAGGGTCACTTCGCCACCTCTCAAAATTGAATTTCTGCACTTGTGCCACTTGTACTTGGAGCACCACTTAGCCTTGATGATTTTTTACGTTCATGTCAATTTTCGTCATGAGTAACCATCTTTTTCTCATGCTTTTATAGTCCCTACTGGGCCTATTCTATGTGGCAGCATGATCGAGTCACCCTTGTTTAGAGCATCCAAGTTGACTCATCATCACATTCATGGAGTCTGTCCTGAGTCCCTCATTTCCTCCCGTTATGGTATTCCATCCATTCATGCCTTGTTCCTCTCTCATGTAGCCCATTTTACCCTCTAGTCCCACTCTCCCCCATCCCCTCAGGAGTCAAGACAGTCGTTTCCAGGTCATCTATGCTTGTTATGCTCTGACAGTGTAAGTAGTCCATTTTCTACTCAGTATCCCCCATTCCATCATCATCCTTCATGTCATTCCATCAGTCGCTCTACTATATTCCCTCGGGTCTTAGTTGAGGACCCTCATTCCCTCACCTATGGCGGCGCTCCTTCTATCAACATTAACACATCCATTCCAGAAGATAGGTCTAGAGGGCAGTGTATCTTGTTTCTAGCTTCCATCATTGTTCAGTGCCTCGGATTAGGAAAAGGGACTCCTTATTTCCCTTTGACTTGATTGTTTCTCATCCACTCAACTTCAGCATGATTGAGATTCATATACTCGATAGTTCAGTGATCCAGCAGATTGATCCAGTGATTCCCGAGTGTGTGTGAGATGTTCTGACCTCATGAGGGGGCGGCCCTTCAGGTAGCCCCCCATATGCCCAAATTACATATTTCTCCTCTATAGCCTCAGATGCAGCTTTGTAAATTTGATGGCTTCGGCCCCAGCCGCTTGCAGCGCCTATGACATGCATGTATCACTTAGATGATCCATTTATATTTTTAGATCCATTTCCTGTTTATTAGGGCTTTTTTGGTCGTTATTATATCTCATGTACTCAGATATTATTGTATTCAGTCTTGGCTATTGTCTGAGGTGCAGTATGTATGTGGGATCCATTATATTTTTGTCTGGCCCATGTTTACGCCATCATATCATGTACTTTATATCTTAGCCTCATTTTACTGAGTGAACCATCATTCTTTGTACCTTTTCATATCGGCAGGCATAGGTATGCCTCCCCCACCTCATTGTGTATAGGTACCCAAACATTAATGGAGATTTACAGTTGTCGGTCTCGCCCCCTTAGGGTTATTATCCTCTCTAGTGATTGTGTTCTTACAATGTACCTCGGTAATACGATTAGCTCCTAATGCTCGCATGTTGGGGGGGAATCTGTTACACCAATTTTTGATCATCTTACCATGAATAATTATATGGATCAAAACACACCGTGTAAGACCAATTTTACCATAGAAAAAATTATTTCACTAAGAACTAATTTAATAAACCATAGTTTATTAAGTTATCTTTGGTCCAAATAGAAAACCCCATGGGGAATAATTAAATAATCCTTATTTATTTGATTTTCCTTTATAAATAATTAATTAAACCTTTTTTTAATAATATTACTAGTCATATTTAACCCAATTAATGATGTTATGCAGAATTATGATCTACGGATAAATCAAATTCCCTAAGTGTGGTGCTAGGCACTTAGAACAATAGATGAAATACTTTTCTATCACTTTCTCTAAAATAAGCAGATATATAGAACGATAAAATAACCTACTTGTAATCCAAGCACTTGTCCTTCTCCTTCTGTCGCTTTTGTTGTCACCTTCAATCAAACTTAGATCTCCAGATCAATTCTTGCAAACATAAACAGAGAAAAACAAACCGATTGCAATATATAGATATCTACTTATATTAATCACTCAAATCGATTATATATGAAACATATATATCACTCAAGAACCCATTTCATGAGAACAAAAACATAATGAGATATATATATGGGAAAATGAACAACAATATTTATTAAAGAACAGAAGGGAGAGGTTACAACCAATGATCGATTTGATACCACCAGCTCTAGCTTCATCCTGGCCTCATCACATCCAACATCACACCAATAGCATATCAGTACTTTCACTCTCTCAAATGAGAATCCAACAACATTTCTTTACCAAAATTCTTCCTTTTCTAGCACTAGGATTTGTGCTCAATTTATAGGGAAACTGATGGTAGTTTCTCAATGAATGAATTTTTAAGAATAGGAAAGACATGTTCCCAAGTTTAGAGGTGTTAGATGGACACTTGGATTTGAAGTTTGACACATATGGACTCTTCTAGAAGGCACTGGACATGTGGAGATTCCCAAAACAATGATAATTCTTCTCGCAGGTGACCAATGCACTCTTGAATGTCGGGAAGTGCATTGCAGTGCACCCTTGAATGGAGGATGTTGCATATGCAACACAGTTAGTCCCTTGAGAGGTTGTGTTGGTGAGTCTATAAGTGATATAACATGTACTTAAAACCTTGTAAATCTACAATAGAAGACATGGATCAATTTTTCTTCTCTTAGGCCATATAGCAACTGAAATGCAAGGGGATGATAGACCCTATTTCATTGGTCCTGGGGATGATGTCCAGTTTGACCAGGTCATGGGGGATGATGCCCAAATTGACCTATAAAATCTGCCCCCTAAATCATGAAGTAAAAAATAACAATAATATATTTGAATGAAATGTTTTACGATGTGACGAGCTGGAACTGAAGTGGACTGGCGACCTGCATCAATCTTACAATACATTACATCATGATATTTTCATCTTGATCATGAATTGCTGAGGAAGGCATTCCCATGCTCAACACATAAACTATATAATAACATGTAAATAGTGTAGAAAGTAATCTACATTGGAATGTTGCCCAATACAGACATGCCTACAGATATAGGCCCATGTTCGGATGACGATCTGTATGTAAGGTCACCGTACAAATGATGTGTACAACAATCCTGAAATCGCAGCTCAGATGGCTAAAACTAGATCCAGGGTCTTCTTATCTCATTCACTCGATCGTTTGGGTCAATTATAGCCATGTGAATATATGATTTGTAGTTGACCATGGTAATACATTGTTTGATTACCAGGCAATGATGTGAGATGTTAACAAACGCGAGAGAACCACCATTCATGTTAATGGCTCTCAAAGTTATAAACATAAATTTGCAACACATGTAAAGACATATTTTCAATTCAAATCACATAATTGAATAGGATTGTGCAATAAAAATAGGAAAACATTCAAAGCAAATATATAGGTAGAAAAACCAAAAAACATGGACAAAACATTCTTACCTATTCTATCCAATCGACCGCTGAAGTTCATGGTAAAAACTGGTTCAGAGTTCCAAATTTCAAATGGTAAAAATAAATGGGAAAACTCTTTTAATTAGTCATTTGATTATTTTCAAATCATATTTATTGCTGTGACTATGGTTTTTATTCATTTTTTACCATGAAACGGGTATTTTTAATCCATTTGATGTTGTTCTAAACAGGTTTAAAACTAACATAGCATATTAGTCGTGCACACTTATCCAATAATGATTTGACCACAAAGCATACTTTTATCCTTATTTTCTGAGCTTTTCTAAAAACGAAAAAGGACTTGAAGCGCACTTTTATCTCTTTTTAAAGCTTCAATAATGGCGAAAAAGGAAACCCTAGAGTCTTATTTTAGCTCTTTTTAGACTCCAATAATATGAAAAGATTGTCGAGCACTTGTCTTTTCGAGCTCGTAAAAGTAAATGAAACGACATCTAGTTAGTATAAGTTTAACCCTTTTGTGAATTGAGATAGATTATTTACGAAAAAGGAAAAACTTAGTCAAACATGGCTAGGAGGTTCTCTCAGATATCATTTTGTAGTTTTTGGGATCTGAGCAACAAATTTACGAAAAATGACTAACGGAATTTTCTTTTGTCCTCTTTTTCAAACTCTCTAAATATGAAAAAGGATTGGGTTGTCACTGTCGTTAGGATCATTAAAACATAAAATAGCAACGGGCTTGTCGATCATGGCAAGAATCGAGTTTCATTTATTGCTAGACTCATTAAATTATTAAATAGCGATGCATATTCGCCCAAAGGGTTGAATTATAGATCAAGCATATGTTATCCTCCCCATGCTTGTTAAAGAATAAAGAGGTAGTGGTTGACAAATGACAGGGGAGAAATTGGGAAAGTGAACATAACTTTTTACGGTAGCAGGTCGCTCTTGAACGTGACACTTCACTCCATCGTTGTGACTTTTGGGTTGGGTAATCTTCTTGACGGTTCATTCATACCTATGGTTCATCTTAATGCCACTTCAGTTTTGGGTCAATTCTGCCAACTCATCTTAGTGTCATTGATATGATCAAGAGAAGTCATCCAGTGAATATTCATCCTTTTACAATAATCATAAACCTTCATTTTCATGACATTCATCCCTGAACATTGCTATATCAAGTCACATTTTGTCTCCAAAATCAGTAACTCCCGTTTCGTGATAAATTGGCTTCCTGTCAACATCAAATCATCATCCAGGAAGTCTACTTAGAAACATCATCTTCCAATACCATGAGGCTTCTTAAAACATAGAAAAGATCGTCACTTCTAGACCTTTGACCGGCATATTTTGTTTGGAATTCAACATCAAATCATCTATTCATGCCTTACATAATGTACTACAGCCAATTGATTATGAAAAATTGTGATCTACGGATAAATCAAATTCCCCAAGTGTGGTGCTAGGGACTTAGAACAATAGATGAAAGACTCTGCTGTCACTTTCTATAAAATAAGAATATATACATAACGATAGAAGAACCTACTTGTAATCCAAGCACTTCTCCTTCTCCTTCTGTCGGTTTTGTTATCATTTTCAATCCAAATCATCACCAGATTGATTCCTGCAAACATAAAAAGAGAACAAAAAACAGATTGCAATATATGGATATATACTTATCTTAATCACTCAAATCGATTAGATGTGAAACATATATATCACTCAAGAATCCATTGCATGAGAAATACAAACATAAAGAGATACATATATGGGAAAATGAACAAAAATATTTATTAAAGAATAGAAGGGGGAGGTTACAACCAATGATCGATTTGACGCCACCAACTCTAGCTTGATCCTAGCCTCATCACATCCAACATCACACTAGTAGCATATTGATACTTTCACTCTCTCAAGTGAGAATCCAACGAAATTTCTCTACCAAAATTCTCCCTTTTCTAGCACTATGATCTGTTCTCAATTTATAGAGAAACTGATGGTTGTTTCTCAATGAATGACTTTATAAGAATAGGAAAGACATGTTCCCAAGTTAAGAGTTGTTAGATGGACACTTGGATTTGAAGTTTGACACATATGGACTCTTTTAGAAGGCACTGGCCATGTGGAGATTCCCAGAACAATGAGAATTCTGCTCCCAGGTGACCAAAACACTCTTGAATGTTTGGAAGTGCAATGTAGTGCACCCTTGAATGGAGGATGTTTCATATGCAATGAAGTTAGTTCCTTTAGAGGCTGTGTGGGTGAGTCTATAAGTGGTATAACATATAATTCAAACCTTGGAAATCTCACAATAGAATCCATGAATGAATTGTTCTTCTCTTATGGCATATAACAATTGAAATGTAAGGGGATGATAGATCCTATTTCATTGGTCATGGGGATGATGTCCAGTTTGACCAGGTTATGGGGGATGATTCCCAAATTGACCTATAAAAAATGAGAAATAATTAGATAATTAATTATTTAATTAATATTCCTTGTTAAATTTGACTAAACCATGTAGGAATAATAAAATAAATCATTATTTGTTAAAGTATTCCTTGATCCCATCCTTGAAATGATAAATAAATATTTTATTTGTTTATTGTTTCTAAATAAAGGAATTTAACCAATTTAAATTCCTTTTCCCTCCACCAATATAAATAAAATATTCCAAGCAGTTAGATCTAGATCTTCATTAATAATATTTTACTATGCACCATTATAAATGATAGCTCAATATTTTGTTATAAATAGGAGGGTTTTGAATTCATTCCGTACCTTTGATCTTTTTATAATGGTGGGACTTTGATCCTCTTATCATTGTCTATATTTGATTATCATTAGTTTTTTTTCTTCTTATTGAGCTCCCTTTCAGTTCTATACATCTTGGGTATTCTACACCATTGAGAGAGAAACTCTGAAGCTAAAGAATTTGAGGACAACCAAGACCCCATCCCATTGAGGGGGACTGTATCAGTTCTCTTCCCAAGTGTTACATAATACAAAAAAATATTTATAATTCTTGTCTTGCCCATTCGATATTTTGGAGAAAATATTATTTCATTTTTTTTTTTAGCTACTTTATTTTCGTACACTTGCGTTGAGATTTCATACTAACATTTATCACATGGACTCTTATTTCATGAGCCAATAGGTTTAACCAGTTCAACATATTCCCCTCATTCATTACCTGGTTCAGCGAGATATCCCATCCCTCAAGAAAGGTCTTTGTGCCTAATTGGCCATATATTATGCAAGCTAGTAGGGAAAAAATATGATAGGATTTCTTGAGTGCTCTTGTCTTACATATGTGGGTGGTTGTTTGTTTAAGCTTGGTTGTCTTCTTCACCCATCCCTTGATGATATATCTCGTGTTTTTGTAGTTATGAGTGGAATATAACAATGATTCCATGTTCTTCACCGGCTGAGGAAGATAAAAATCTGTTTGAATTATGCTGCCAGTAATGTAGCAAGTTTATGCATGTTGGTGTTGTTCAATGTGAAGGTTTCTACATTGATGTTTGAGACAAACCAGCTGATCACATACACACATGGGAAGGATAGATATGTGCATGAAACCTTGTAAATCCCTAACTACATGATGTTGATATACACCTATCGATCCTCTAAATCTGCCTAAAATTCCTTTGTGAAATCATCCTTGATCTGTTTCGATGTCAGTTTAAATCCCTTCTCCATGAACAAGTAAGTGTCCAAGTAAAATGGCAAGTTAACTAAGACTTGCTCAATTTCTTCCCCAATACTTTTTCCCCCCATGTGGAATATTCAGTGGGTAAGTTCTTCCACTTGATGAGATACTCTAAAATTGATCGATTTCTTAGCTGTTGAGTTCTTGTTTCCGTGGCTCCTTCAGGTTCCAATATTATTTTTCCTTCCTCATGAAGTTCTAGAAATATTGTTTTAACAAGAATTTGCCACCTATTACCTTCTTTAAGCATGAAACATGGAAAAATGGATGCACTCGCGGAGAAGCATGAAGTAATAATTTGTATGCCTTAGTACCAATCTTTTGCAACACCTTGTAAAGACCATAGTACTTTGGCGATAATTTATTATCCTTCTTCGCTTTCTTGAGGAACACTTCCTTGTATGGTTGTAGTCGTAAAGATACACCATCTCCTACATCAAAAATTCTCTCGCTATGATGTTGATCTGCTTGTTATTTCATTCGAGTTTGCACCAAATTTAGGTTATCCTTTAAGGGTTGGAAAAAAAAATTTTGACGCTCGATGTGATCTTCCACTGCTTGAACCTTATAATTTTCTCTTAAATATGATCTGATGGACGATGGATGATATCCATAAAGTGCCATAAATGGGGTCATTTGTGTTACCGTATGGAAGGAAGTGTTATACAACCATTCAGCCAGAGGTAACCACTTGACCCATTGTGTTTATTTATTATATAGAAAACAACGAAGATATCCTTCCAAACATTTGTTTACTATCTCAGTTTGACCATCTGATTGAGGATGATAAGGTGAGCTATGAGCTAGTTGAGTACCCAAACAAGAAAATAATTTCGTTCAAAAATTTGTAGTAAAAATGGGATCTCTATCACTTACAATAATGTTTGGGTTTCAATGTATCTTTTTCATTATTTCCATAAATGCAGTAGCACCTATACTTGATTTAAATGGATGAGATAATGCACAAAAGTGTGCATACTTGGTAATTCTATCAACTACCACCATGATGACACTCTTTCCTTCGGAAATAGGTAAACTTGTGATAAAATCCATTGAAATATCCTCCCAAAGTTGACTTGGAATGGATAAAGGTTGTAGAATACCCGGGGTATTAATTTTCTCAACTTTAAAACCAAACATTCCGCCACAAACTTTTGAATATCATATTTAAGGCCATCCCAAAAAAATTCTTTCTTCACCTTGTGGTAAATTTTTAAAAATCCTGAGTTTCCTCCTAAAGGAGAAGTGTGCACTTCTAAAACAATATTTTGTTTTAGTTAGTAATCTTACAAATATATAAGCGATCTTTGTACCATAAGGAAATATTTTTCCATCTAAATGTATCAGATGTACTAAGATCTTGCTACAACTTTTGAATGATTCTCCACACTTCTTCATCCTTCTTCCATTCATCCCTTGCTTCGGTTATACAATCTGGTTGGATAATAGAAATGGCACAAAGCAATGCTTCCACCTCTTCATCCTTTCTTGAGAGTGCATCTACAACAAAATTTAGCTTCACTTTTTTGTATATGATTTCAAAGTCATAAACCAAAATCTTTGTGACCAATTTTTGTTGCTCTTATGAAGATAGTCTTTGTTCCAAAAAGAGTTTAAGACTTTCATGATCATTTTTTACCTTTAAGTGTCTTCCCGTTAGGTAAGGTCACAAATTATTTAATTCATGTAGTATTTCCAACATTTCCTTCTCATAAATAGCTTTCTATAAATACTTTCCTTTGACTGGACGACTTTCAAATGCAAAGGGTCTTCCTTCTTGCATTAAAACAACACCAATTCCATTTCCTGAGGCATCACATTCCATAATAAAGGTTTTTGTGAAGCCTGGCATAGATAATACCAATGCGAGTCACATTGCCTCTTTAAGATTTTCAAAGGCCTTAGTTTCTTCAAGAGTCCATTAAAATACATCTTTCTTCAATAATGTTGTTAGAGGTGCTACTATTCTCCCATAATTCTTAACAAAATTGAGATAATACCCTGTTAACCCAAGAAATCCTCACAGTTGCTTTATGGTTGTGGGGAATTTCCATTCCTTAATGGATATAATTTTGTTAGGGTCTACCTTACCACCCTCGTGAGATACAATATGACCTATATTTCCACCTCTTGTAGTCCAAAGAAACATTTGGAGGCTTTTGCATATAATTGTTTCTCCTCCAGTAGTTTGAGCACCCTATCAATGTGTTGCACATGATCCTTCCAAGACTTGGTATAGATTTGTATATCATCAAAAAATACTAACAAAAAATTTCTAAGGAAGGGTTTCAAAATTGAATTCATCAACCCTTGAAATGTAGAAGGTGCAATGGTAAGGCCAAAAGGCATGGTCAAAAATTCATAATGACCCTCATGAGTTCGAAATGTCGTTTTTCAGAATATCTTCAGTCTTCATTCTAATTTGATGATATCTTGAATGAATGTCCAATTTGGTAAAATAAATTGCTCCATGTAACTCATCCAATAATAATTAATTAAAGGAATGGGAAATTTTTCTTTAATGGTGAGCTTATTAACCTCCCTATAATCCAGACACATGTGTCATGATCGATCCTTCTTGTGCACCAATACTAATAGTTATGAAGGTCAAGGTTTTTGTTTTTTTTTGGATGGTTGAGCATGATTTATTAGTTGTGTGGAAAGTCCTAAATAGAAAGAGTTTCAAAGGTGTGAAGTTTCAAGTAATCAGAATAATCTTTGGCTAAAAGATAGATATAACACTGGTTTTTAGTCCATTGGGCTATGGAGTCATAATAGGGCTTTTAATTGTGCAACAATTCAAGAGCGATCCAAGGGGAAATTCATCTATATCACAAGATCATTGATATTAAATGATGGAATGGAAACAACAAAAGTTTTGGAGGGGTGGAAACTGATAATAATTTCAACAAGGATTTATAGTCAGTCCAAACAAGAAAAATCCTTTAAGAAACTATTTAAAACCAACCAAAGGGCAAGGCTCACCGTAAACCTCTTTGGACAAGCTCGTATTAAAGATAACTCAAGAGACAAACAATCTAGTAATCCACATAATTACTTTCAGAAAGGATGAAAAACACATAAGAGAAACAAAATGCAACTTAAGATCAGATAAGGTACTTCTAAACCTAGTTTGTTTTCAGCAAACAATTAGGGAAACTTTCAGAATTGCCTTTGGAGAATAGAAGCTAGAAAACAGGGCTCACCATCACTTTTCTAGTCTAAATTTAATAAGTAAATAATGAAAATAACATTCAAGAATAATGTTTAAAGCAAACAGTGGGATGAGGGAACACCAGCATTCCTAACTGCTTAAACTGTATTGAATCATTATTAAATAAAAAAATTGGAGGAAAACATTGAGATAAAGCTTATCAATCAAAGAAGGGTACTGTAAACAGTAAGTCCTAACTCTATGCTTGTTGTTATTTATCAGAGAATAATGGACAATATGGCATACATGGAAGGATAAACAATAACAAAGAAAGGCGCACTTCACCAGTGATATAGACCAGGATCCCAAGAAACAACTTGTATATTAAATTCAAACCAGTTACAATATTCAAGTCCAATGTTTCAATTCAACAATCATCTTCACTTCTCATCCTAACTTATTTAATCACAAACAGAGCTTCAAGAGCCTTTGAACACTATTTACAAGTAGAATTTTCGAGCACAAGTATATTTTAAAGTTCTGCAACCAACATTGTTTCATCTTCTATAAAAGTATTTATAGAAGATATGAGGAGGTGGGATGGATAAAGATCTCCCAGGTTCAATTAATATAGATTAATGCTTCTTAGCCTTTAAGGGGCTCGATGGAGAATTTTACAGATATTTCTTTTGTATTAATTGTTTTACACTAAGAATTAAGCTCGGTGGGGAGCTTTTGTTTACTTTAAGGCTCTGTGTCACCTCTGTAGTAACTCAACAGATTTTTTGCAATAAGTTCTCTAGCTGAATTAATTATTCGGTTGTATTGAGGTAAATATCCTCTGTTTTGGTCATTACTCGGCCTTCTGTTGAATGCTTTGAGGCTACAGGTGGCAATCTGGTAGCTGAGAGGAATCAATTGGCCTTTAATGTGGTAGTGGAGGTATCCTCTGTTTGCTAGATATTATTGATCTTCTTTCAACATGGTTAATTTAGTGGATTAGGCTTTTGATAGTCAATCTTAGCCGCAATCCATTAAACTGTGGAATTAATATTTAACCTTCAATCCTGCCGTGGTTAGGTCTTCAACACTGATACTCTTTGGTTTAATTTAATCATACTGTGTCTTATTGATGTGCAGGTGTTTATAGGGCCTTCAGACTGGCATCAGTGCTCATGAGGCACTGACGAAACATGATGGTCGAACCCTACAAGACAGATGCTCTTTAATAAACGAAAGCCTAGAGGATCGTCGTTCTCGACTTTAATTTTCTTTTAAACATTGGAAAATCTCTTAAATCCTGCACAATACAATAAAAATTAGAAAATACTCCATTATCGGGTAAAGACTTCTTTGGAGGTCGTGGTTAGGAGCATGGCCTTTGGATGATAGCATCCAACGGTGGGGATTTTTCCAAAAGTCAAATGGAGGCAGTTTGGGAGAGATGGTGGTGAAAATCAAGTCAGATCCGTCGATCTTGCAAAGATCGATGGTTGGGAGAAACCGAGGAAACATAATGTGAAAAGGCCGCTTTACAATGAAAGGGGAGAAAATGCAAAGAAAAAAAGGTTTAAAATCTTTGGCAGGGGGAAAAAATGCATTGAGGAAATTCAGGGTTTCCTGGGTGATCGTAGGTTGTTGGATTAGATCAGCCCAACGAGATCAACGGTGGAGATCGCTTTTGAAAAGCCCCTTTGAAAAAGGTAGAGGGCGATAGTGTAATGAGAAATTAGATCTAAACTGTTTATCTGCAGAGATCAACGGCGGGGGGCGCACGTGATACAATATAATAGAAAATGAGGAAAATGGTTTCGGGAGGGAAAACCACGAGTTTTGCGCGGAAGAAGGGAAAGAAAGCGGTATTAGCTTTTTGGACGTGATATGCATCAGAGGCTGACACGTGGCTTTTGAAAACAACTTATATCGCACATCCCTTGGGAAAATAACCTTCACGCTTGAAGTTACGGGAAAACGCACATCAACCATTGGATCTGGGGTCTCAGATCTAATGGTGAGGAGTGAGCATGATATAGACTAGATTTGTGGCAGATAAAAAGGCAGGGTGGTTTTATTATGGACCGTTTGATCAAGGGATCGACGACGGAGATCAGATCTGGAAGGAGGCAGGACCCACAGGGGTCGACCCTGTTGGGGTCAATATGAGCCATTGGATATGTAAGATCAATAGTCAGGATCATATCTGGGATAAATGGAAAAAATAAACGAGGCAGAGAAAGGGTGAATAAGGACCGTTGATCTATAGAGATCAACAACCGGGATTTGGCCTAAAAACATTATGAAGCAGGGTGTCTAAAATTTAACCAAAGTCGGGAGGATCAATCTGGACCATCCGATCTTGACACGTGGATAGCCTAGATGCAATCAGAGGCATGCGATCAGCGGAGGAAGAACTTGAATGGCGCTGATGCGATTGATTGTGGGTCGTCGATCTGCAGATCAGATCGACGGTGGAGGATGGATCGGGGAACCGCCAATTGGAGGTGGGTAAATATCAACGTGCCCAATGAAAAAAAATTCGATGCGATACAGCGCTCGCCATCGGATTGGCCAAATGATCAACGACAGAGATGGGCTCTGACCAATGAACGAGCAGGACCACATATAATATATGAAAACCAAAACTTAACAAAATACAAAGGTTTTATGGCTTGGGGCGGGTTATATATATGAAATGGCTTGGCGCCCATCTGCGGGGCTGTTGGCTTATATGGGGAGCAAAAGGCCCTGGACTTATATATAAAAAGCCAATCAGAATCGGGAGGTAGGGTCAGGCTTTTCAATCTACCCATTAAAATTTCTCCGATGCAATATCACACGGATCATTGATTGGGTTTTAAGATCAACGGTCTTTATCATTTCAAAACATCATATTGGCATGTTTAGTGTAAAAAATAGCAAAAAGGGGTCTTTATGTTTTACAAAGGAAAATAGCAATCACGAATGGTTTTTTATAATGTGTTAAGTGGCCGATTGCAGGCCCAAGGTTTATATGAAGTGTCAAAAAGGCTTGGGCTTATAAACAAAGGGCTAATCGCATCGGAGGCTTTAACGAAATAAATAGACTTGCGCGGGCCAATTTCTTTGATGCGATAAGCGCCGAAAGGGCTTAGCGCTTGGTTCCAGCACCAAGGCACATGTGGGGAAGTGGTTTAAGACTTAGCCCAAAGGGGCTTAAGATTTAATACAAAAAAGTGTACCTTTATGATTTTTTAAGGGTTTTCTGATGGATTTAGGGGTTTCGGAAAAGTTTAAAAATGAGTTTTAAACTTTATAAAAGGAATTTTCATGAAGGGGAAAGGGGAATACATGAAAAATAGAAGAATTTCATGGGGGGAGAAAGGGAAAAATAAAGGTTAGTTTTTTAGTGAAGGAGGGGAAAAATGAGATTTTGTAGCAGTATTTCTCTATGAAAATAGCAGAATTTCAACATTTCGAAAGGGAAACAGTAGTGAAGGTTAAGCAAAGGGCATGATGTCTTCATGAGTCTTCAAGATATAACATTTTTAGCAAAAAAACTTGTTTCTTGAAGGCTCCAAAAAATTATTTAGCCATCTTTTGGTATAACAAATTTTATAGGTGGCTAACAGAGTAGAGAAAGAACATTGACTAGGTTGAATTATACCAGCCTCTAACATTTCTGAAATCATACGTTCAATTTCTCTCTTTTGGACATAAGGATATCCGTAAGGCCTAATTTTTGGAGGAACACTTCCTGGAATCAAATTAATAGCATGATTGTGATCACAAATAGGTGGGAGTCCTTTGGGACTTTCAAACACCTTGGAATGATTTTCCAAGGCTTTTGGAGATCTAGAGAAATAGATGATTTTGATGTTGGAACTTTTAGTGAGATAATTGTGCAATTACGTCTCATTTTTATTTCTTCAGAAGTTTTTTTATGACATTATAGCTTATTATCCTTCCTAGCTTCCCTACGATATTTTGTAATTCGACTTCCTTTCATTTCGAAAAAAAATTGAAGAAAAGTTCTTGAAAATTAAAAGCTACCGTCCCCAAATATTGTAACCATTATACTCCTAGTACAACATCAACACCTCTCAATTGAATGGAAATCATTGGAATATTCAATACATATTCCCCCATGGTTAGCTTGATATTATGGAATTTTCCAAAGTAATTTATAGTTCCTCCATTTTGAACCATCACTTGACATTCTCATGTTGGGTATAGGAAGCAATTCAATTCCTTGGCTACCCTACAATGAATAAAATTATGGGTACTATCCGAATCAATCAACACTATTATCTTTTTCTTAGACTTGATATGTCCTTCTATCTTGAGAGTTTGAGGAGTGCTAATTCCTGCCAATGCATTACAAGATATGGTCGAGCTCATTTCTATTTTCTCTAGGGTTGGTTCGTGGTGTATATCCTCTTCCTTTGAGTTTCTTGTTCATTTTCTTCCTCCTCTTCACAATCTATGTAAAATAATTTCTTCTCAGCACACTTATGACCTTTAGTGTATTTTCTATCACAACTGTAGCAAATCCCTTTTGCTCTTTTTTCTTCTAATTGTTATGGTGTGAACCTTGTAGGTTGTGGAAGTTTAGGAGTAGCAACACTTCCATATTTATATATGTGAGTGGTAGGCTTCCTTGTCGCCATAACTTTACATTCAATTTTTCATTCCAACATGAATGCCTTCTCCAATGAATCAGGTTCCCAGTCACGAACCTCATTTTGAATGTTATCTTTTAAAGTCCCTATGAAGATATCAGTCTTGTGTTCCTCTAGAATATCACTTACCCTTATATTCAATTTTTGGAAGTCCTCAACGTGCTCCACCACTGAACCCTTTTGTTTGAGATTTATCAAGTGGCTAAAGAAGGTGTTGCTCTTTGTATCCTCATAATATGCTATCATTTCCTTCGTAAATATTGACGAACTGAAAATAGTTTTACGGGAGAAAAGCCATCGATACCATACAAATGTATTTTGTCCTAAATATAAAGTTTCAATGCATACCTTTTGTGTGTTTTTCACATTTGAGATAAAAATATTGCTCCATCTATAGTATCCATGTTACAGGATCCTTGCCATCAAAATTCCTCATGTCAATATTTCGAATATGGTGGGTCTTCCATCCAACATTCGAGTTTATGAAACCACGATTAACATTTATTTTTTCTCATCATGAGTTTCCTCTACTATCTTTTCACCATTAGGAATCATTTTTTATATCAACCTTTCCAAACCTTCCATGTCTTCCATGTTGTCTTTCATTATTTCTTCGATATTAGCTTCCATGTCTTCCATCCCATTATTCAAACCATCCATCTTAGCTTCCATGTCTTTCTTCAAACCATCCATCTTAGCTTCCACACATTTCTTCAAAACTTCCATTTCATTTTTTTTTGCTCTTTGCGAGAGCGAAATTTGGTGCACTTGCTCTTGTAATTTTGATATCTCATGTTGCACTTCTTCATATTCATGAGTCATAATAGAGTATTCTGAGGGCTTAATGGGTGTTGAATTCTTTTTAGGGGGGATTTTAGAACCCAATACTAATATCTATGCTCTAATATGCCCTTGGAATCACTTCAAATTGATTCTTCAAACAAGACTTATGCAATTTGAAAAAAATACACACCTTTTTCTTGCTTTTGAGGAGCTCGATATTGAAACTGAATTATCTTTGTGATTTCGGATCTTAAATAAATAAAATTTGGTTATGTGGTAGCCCTCTGAAACTTCTTTCAAATTCCACAGTTGTGACATGATTTGGATGCTTTAAGACAAATTTATGCCCAATTTCCCACAATGACCTAATTATGGACTAGTTCAGTAGACCGAACTTGTATGACGCGCCACATGTCATTGTTTCCTCCTTTGGCTCTGAAATTGATACACAGGAAAGTATAGTCTGATTAATTTCAGACACATTTTACATAGTTTCAATCTGATGCTCAAAGAGAGAGAGTTATGATGATTTCCCAAGGTCACCTCTTTTAGATGAAATTCTGGAGCCTCAAAAAATAGATCATATCTCTGAAAATATTGCAAACCAAGATCTGAAATTTTTACACGAAGTTCCTTAGGATTTATGCTTTGTGTGGTATAGATGTTAGCTTTTGAACCTTCGTAGAACACAAGTTATAGAGAAAATTCCACGATGACCTGTATGGAGCAATGAAACCCTAGAATCCAGCTCCAAATGTTATGAAACCAACTCTAAAAATATAATAAAAGAGAGATCAATTCCTTATAAATAAGAAACTTTGAGGGGACAACCTCCTTTACATTACACAAATGAATAATTCTTGGATGATACAAATGAAAAACCTCCTTCTATATATAGGAGTCAATGGGGTCACAATATAATCCTAGTCGGCCTAACAATAATAATGTAAGGGCATAATAATAACAATATGGGGGTTACAGGGGTACAACAATAATAATAAGGTGGCTACACTAACAACAATAAGGGACTACACTAGTAATATAGCGACCTAACATCAATGGTTTCCTTTGAGGTAGCTATCTTAGATTTCATTTGGAAAGTGACTATTGGAGATTTTCTCAATAATTATTGTACCCGTGGGACAAAAAAAACACTGATGGAAAGCAAATGTCAGTTATAAGCAAAACAACTTTCAAGAAATGTTCATGCAGCGTACCGGGAAACTAAAAGGAAGGATTGTGAAATTTTTGGTGGGAAGAGGGTTTGAATGGCTGGGGAAACTACACATTGTGCAGTCCCAATAGTCAGTGTCAAAGCCTGTGGCTTGAGACTGTGCAATGTGCGGTTCAGCCTGGGTAGAGATTCGGGAGGGACCACGTATTTTGCAATCTTAGTGGCCAAGGTTTTCGGTTGAGGCCTGACACTACGCAATGCACAATGAGGCGAGATGGTACTGCACATTCCGCAGTTACATATCCCAAGCTTAAGTATTGATCTTCCATATTCTGCAATGCCCAACAAGGAAAAGTGGATTATAGCCAAGGGAAAGGTAGATTTTCCCAAGGGAAGTGTGAAAAATGAAAAAATATGAGATATGGTGAAGGCATGAGTGTAGTTCTAACTAGGTGAGGATGAAACAAGACAAACGAAGTGCAAAACCTGAACAAATGAGAAGTGAACGAGATTGGTGAGAAGAATCGTTACAATGACGACCATTGGTGCAAAAATGTAGAAACTGATATGACACTTGTGAAAGGAAAAAAAGAACATAAAACAACACTTCTACAAGATAAATCATGTTAAAATTTCAGCATGCATGAAAATAAACAAGAAAAACAACACTCATGCAATCCAAATGACAAAAAGCGACAGAAAAAGTGACTAAAAGTGATAAATGAAAAACTCACCCGGAAAAGTGGCGACAATCACACCGAAGGTTCCTTGATCTCCTCAGGAATGCTAGAGATCCAAGATAGAATGTGAGAATGAGCTCTAGGGGCTCCAATCAAATATATTTGATAAATTAGGTTTTATGAAATGCATGCCACAAACCAAGGGAAAAGCGACACTTGGTGACAATTTCCAAAAATAGAACGTATGCTTCCTTCGGGTTACTAAAATATATCCCTAGGTTTTAGGGATGTTTTTTCTCTTTTTTTCTTTTCTCCTTTTTCTGAGAAAAATTTCCTTTCACCTTACCGAGAATGATTGCATAGTTCTAGGGAACTCGTAGCTCTTGGCTGAGTGCATTGTGTAGTTTCTGAGCTTAGTGAGTGATTGTGTAGTTTTTGAGCTTAGTGTTGGGCTTCCTTTCATGACTATGAATTTCCTGAGATCAAGGTTCGGTTATCAATCATGATTGAGAAATTCTTATCAACAAGGAAAATACTAGCTTCAAAAATTGTGCAGTGTCTGGAGGAAAGCCCATAAATGTTGTGCAAGACTTAGATAGGGGGTCAACTTGTGACTTAGAAAAAATTTCTAATTGAAGAGAAAACAAACACAAGAAAAACTGACAAATAGGCAACAATTAAAGCACAAATACCTGATAGCAGTGCAATGTAAGCTCCTATGAAGGGAATTTAGGCTCCTTATTTCTTTCATCGCAACCCCTCCAATAGATATTGATTGTGTTCATGAGACTATTTTTGGTTGTATTATGTATGGAAACAATATTATCTCCGAAAACATTATTCCTACCTTCGTAACTATCAAATTTCACTTCTATCCCATCAGGGAAGCAACTTTCATCGATGAATGGCTACACAATAGGGACCCTATGATCCAATCATTCATGTCGTCAATGTAGTTCCCACACGACATGGAATTTCGATGATATATCATAGCCAAACACTCTATGATGGGTTTCATAGATACCCAACCTATGAAAACGAGTTGCATTCTATTGTTGAAGCTTGTAAGAACTTGAATAATTATATTCAACCAAAGGAAGTGGAAATCCCCAATAGCTGTATTCCTTTTCCTACTCTATATAATCCTTGGGAACTAGTAACCATGGATTTTATGTCATTTTTTCCTTCAACCAAGCATGGTAATGAATGAGCTTTTGTTGTTGTTGATCGCTTCCTTAGGATGTGAATTTTGGTACCTTGTGAGAAGATTTCCGCAACAAAATCCACTCTTAAGCTCTTATTCAAGCATATTTAAGTTCATTTTAGGCTTCCAATGACCATTTCCTGATAGGGATAGTTGGTTCCTCAGTATTTTCTGGTTTAGCCTTTGGTCCATGATGGACATCAAGCTTGACCAAATCCACTGCCTTCCATCCCTAGTTTGATAAATAAAAATAAGTAGTCAATAGGATTATTTTATATGTACTTAGGGTATATAATTGTGAGCATCCACATAACGTATTGAAATCCTTCCATATTTTCAACAAAAAATTGACATAGCTCTTCATATTTATATTGGCTACAAGCCTTTTCAAGTGTGCTTGGGGTCCCAAAAATTGGCACAAATTTATGTAGCTATATTCATGGATTAACACATGAAGATACCTCCCATACTTGGAACGAGGTAAGCAAAGAAACTAGTTTTGAGGAACATATACAACAAATTAAACAATGAGTTCATGATATTTTGTAGAATGTTGCTAAATCCGGGTTCAAGTAGATACATAATCCATTGGATTCCACATAAGTTTTAGGTTGGTGGTGAGTTATGGTTGGATTTTCATAAAGAGAAATTGGAAAAATCCCATAAGAAGCTCATACAAATTTGATACGAGCCTTACACCATCACTAGATAGGATTATTTATATTACTTCAAAGGTATATGTTAGGATGATTTATGCTTGATGGGGTGAATTTCTAGAAAGAGTTCCTTTAAGAGAATGAAAAATATGATTGCACCGATACTAACATAAGTAATTGTGATATTCTACTTTAATGACATTAGTTAACTACACAAGAATTTTAAGAATGCCATTTTTAGGGTTTGTTTATATCAAGGTATGTGGATCATTATGTTTTTTTCCAAAGCATATACATATGACTAAATTTTTTAAATAGTACATCACCTTAATATTATTTCTCTCACATGTCGCTAGGTTATAATTAAAAGTATCATAGGTACTAAAGAACATGAAACTCTTGTTTTTTTCTCTAAATAACTAAAACTCCCAATTGTGCTACTACTAATATTCAAACTTGCAATATTGTTCAGACTATTAATTTCCTTTAATTATTATTGTTCCTCCATAAGTAAGCTTACTATTAGGTGGACTTGATCCATTGTTAACAAGCTAGTTTAATGCTACCTAATTATGTTTAAGAAACATAAAAGGCGGGGTTGGTGGGAGGCCAAATTTGCTATTGTCTAGCGCCATGATCACTACTAGGTTCTCATCCTCCCTAAATAGTTGGGACACATCTATTGGCCTTAGGATATGGTTTCCCATTAGTTCATTTAATTCTTTCTCATCCATAATTTGATTCCACATTACATCCAACCTATCACTTTGTAATCACATGTCTCTCATAATCCCACTGCAGTGTGTTCATCAGACCTCATTGAGGTGCCTTGACGACTACTCCTTATTGAGCTATATTTTATCTTCAACCCTTTGTTTCATAACAATTCGTTGGGAAGCTCGCCTTTCCCATTCAAATTATCCAACTCTCTCATCCTTACTTCACTACTCCCTTCCTCACTAATCTCCTTTTGCGACTCCTCATTTCCTTCTTCATATGCTCATACCTAGTTCAACCACCACTGGTTATTTATCTCTTTTTCCTCAAAGCTTATTCAACTTTCTCTTTAGCTATTGTGTCCTATATTGTCATTTGGTCCTTTGAGATCTCATATTTTCCAACCCCATTGTAATCCATTCCTTAATGCAAGGTTTTACACAACCATGCTTAGTGGGTTAGTACGAAACAAATTTTCCTTTGCAAACAACATTTTTATCCTTATAGGGTTTGTGTTTGCCAATATCTCTCAAAACCCATTTTGAAATTGGTCCTTGGATTTTTTGTACAACTAGTAAAATTCTACTACAAACTAGATACAATGTATCCTTCCATTATCTCCTCCCCCAAAAGTTGATTGCTTGATTAACCAAGTGATCAAAACAATCCAAAGTGATTGGATTTAAGACTCTACTTACTTGTTTTCTTTTCTCCTCAATGGTGATGTGGGGCTTCATAAAGCATATGTAACCATTCACACAAACTCACTAGAAAACTGTATCCATAAAATTTCAAAGATGTCTCAGTGGGGCTTCCTTGCTAGGATATATTTTTTTCTATCATCAAAACAATATTCCTCTTGTGGTCTATCCAGTTTTTTCTTCATTTTGATAAGGCCTTATAATCATGTTGTGGTTCCAACAACATAACCATTTCATGGATCTAATTGGTAAACTAGGGTCCACTTAAGAGTACAACAAACATTGTACTAGTATACCATTGACATTATCAATTCCTAAAGCAAGGAAGGTCTCACTTGAGGAGTGTTACCAAGGAATTGGATAGGTTGGGAGCTCTACATAGTGAATTTATCATGTTGTGATGTAGTACTTTCAAGTAACATTCCATATGAATTCATTTAACACTATGATATCCAACAACAACCATAATTTGTCGTTTAGCTATGCTATGACATTAAATTTGATTGTCGTAATTGATATTAACAATGAAGATTGTTGATATATATATATATATATATATATCATCATGGAGTTTATGAATCCAAAGTTGAATATAACTACTTAGACTATGATTTAGACTCAGCTAGTTATTAGGCTCGACCAGAAAAGCTTAAGATTATAAAGTGAGTTTAGGATTATGATTTGATATGTGATTATGAATAGGATCATCTCTGAGCTCATGATCAAGAACATTTTTAAAAAACAAAAGTTTCAACGTATACCTGCTATTAAACTTTCAAAATAAATATCTACCTCATTAATAATATTTGTGTAATAAATGGAAGCCATCAATTCATTTTTCAAACACATTTGTAATATCCATCTTCAACATATTTTTTCGAATCTAAAATTATGCTTTTAATAAATAATTTTAACCTAGATTTTGATGGTTGTTTTAACATATTTTATATTAATTTTTTTGGACTAAAAAATTTCCATCCTTATTATCATCCTAATTAGCAACCCATATTTAAAATATGAGTGAATAATAAAGTCACACAATAGGTTGAAAAAACCTTTTCGTAAGTAATTTCAAGGTGCATTTGAGACATACAAAAAAATGCTTATGGTTGTAGTGCTTGCTAAATTTTATTAAACTAGTAATTAACCACAAGTATGAATATGATCAAAATCAACACCATGAAAGGGAATTAGTTGTTCTCGGTGGAAAGATAGAGATATTGTAGAATAACATAGAGGTTGAGAAACTAAGGAAGCTTTCACCCATTGGTTATTATTTTTCATTGGTTGTTTGAGAGGAAATTTTAATCTTCCAAGTCATTCCTAGAAATTATTCAACAAATTGGACTCGTTTTGCCTACGCTAAAGAGAATTGGAAGGGAAGAAAATCCCTAAGGCATCATGGAAAATAGTAGGGGAAGAGCTTCTTGATGTTGTGTAGGGAAGTGGAAAAGAGTGCCATTGATATTTGCAGGTTATATTATATGTGAAATGTTTTGTAACGATTTAATTAGCCATTCCGTGAGAGAAATGGGTTGGTTTGAGTGAGTGGGAGCCTATATCTTACATTGATTTTCCCCAGTGACCTCATAACCCAACTTGGGGATGACATCTATACTGGATGACTATGACTAGGAGGAAAATTTCTCATATGCAACTACTTTCATTAGACCATTATTAGTTAAAAGGTAAGTGTCTATGAAATGTAATTAAATATTATTTATTGTAATAAATTTATAGGGATTATGCATGTTATTTTTGGCTTGGTTTAATTTAAACATATATTCTTGGTTGCTATGAAATGTTAATGAATGCTTGTTTAATCTCATTTCATTTTTATTACTAAACTTTATGTGTGAATTTAAATAAATTATATACCTCCCTAAGAAAATAATATTTGTGTTGTAATGGTGAAATAGTCTCTAAGGGTCGAAATTTTAATGACCTGTAAGTGGCTATCCATTCGTGGTTGAAAATGTATGGGATGGAGATGCCGCATCACTTTTTCTATCCCTTAAAATTTTTGACTTTTTACTAATGTCTAACTGCCACTTTAACTAGTGCAACCAATTTCTTAAGTAGGCTTACCATTTTGTTTTTCAATTTATCTCACATGTTTGCATTCAATTAATCCTGTCATATAGTCGTTTCCCAAATACACAAACAACATAAATATGACATATCCACAATATTGAGTTTTCTTAGTCATTTAAGATCCAATATTAGATGAATTGGTACAACTTCATTACAACTCCATGGATAATTGAGATGATTCCTTTGACCCAAACATGTTATTAGGCTTAGCTTCAAATTCTACATTTAATTTTCCTCAAGGCCTAATTGTTCTACCAGATTTGGTTGTGATTACATTGGATTAGGAGGTGGAGAACGAAAATATAACAATAAAAACCATGATTTTTTCATCCTTCCAACCTAAATAAAAGTTACTTTGTTTAATGAGAAAAGAGTGTATGAGAAGATGGTGAAATAATCTATGTGTATATTTAAGTGATCTCATTACCAATCCAATATATTCCATTGAAGCACACACCCATTTAATTCTAGATAAGTTTCCCATCTATATTGTAAAAAAATAAAGGGAAGAAAGTTAATATAATTCAAAAAACCTAGAAAAATCAACCTTCAACCCTGTACTAATATAATTTTTATTTTTTATTCTTAAGTTAAATTATTAATATTTTGTCACGTAATTTTTAAAATTAGGCATTTAAACAAAATTTAAGATTAAAAATTCCTAACTAATTATCAAAATTACTCACCAAAATTTTACATAAAGACATTTTAACAAAGTATCCATGGTCACATTAAAAATTCAACCTATTTAAAAAAGGCGTAGGAAATTTAGTTACACCATAATTATCAATGGAAATTAGAAGTTAAACTTTTGAGTTACACAATAAACAAGAATTTCTAAGCATTATTAAACATCAACATGCACATTTGTGCCTCTCCCAAATCAAGGAATTTGAATTTTTCTCCATGAACATTCGCGCCTCTCCCAGATCAAGGAATTTGAATTTTTCTCCCTTTATCTTCCTGCATTTTCATTTTCTAAATTCTCAGAAGACTGTCACTAGCACATTCTTCAATCCATTTTAGATAGTGGGCTTATTGATATTGACAGTAGCGCCTAGAATTCACATTCCCATTGACCAGGTATATATGCTTGTTTATCACTACAATTCTACAATTTCCATTCTCTAGAATAAAAAGGCAAAGAAAATGGTGAGATCCATTAATACATTTCACAAAAGAGATACTATCACCTACAAAGAACACTTTGTCCTCCCCTTTGCACCGCATCACCTCACTTAAACCCTCCTCAACCCCCTAAGAATCCACTTTGAATGGTCTATGATAGTACTTGTACGATGGACCCATTGAAGAAGAATTCACGAATGGTCCCATCTTCACCAAATTTTTTTATGATTATTTCAACTCGATGAAACTTTCCATCAAGGCCCTAAAAGTGGATCCATAGTCTCCTATGCAAATAAACTAGTTTAAGGGATTCACTTTCTCAAAAAGTAGCTAAGTAATTAATCCTATTCACACCATGACGAGTTGATTCAATAGTTCTAGATATTAAAGGATGTCGAGGGGGTTTTGAATGCAGTTAAATCTCAGGTTAGCAGTCTACAGGGGTCGCTGGAGAGAGTTAGGCCTGAGATTGCATATACCTACTAACAATGTTGATATTTTCATATCACTATTAGGGTTATAAGACAGGTGAGAAAGCTGAGAGAATTGGTGGATTCTGAAGGTGCTAACATCAAGTTAGGCCTCATGAAATATGTTCAAATGTATACTGAAATTGAAACCCTAAGAAAGGAAGGGGATCTATTGGGCATCAAGGTTGGTGACGAGGAGATCCCTAAGTTAATGGAAGCGAGGAACCGATATCGATAAGAGGCGATGAAGGTTTTTGAGAGCGGAATGTAGGCTTTGAACAAGGCTAAAGTAGGAAGTGCCTTTCAAGTGTATTACAACATGGGGGAATCGAGGTCCAATTTGGAGGCCACGATTAGTAAAACATGTCCCAAACTGTTGAGCATGTGAGTTAGGTGTTGGACATGATTGCCATATCGGGTAGTTTTCGTTCGGGCTTTGACTTGCGTGGGATTCAGAGGAGTGGAACACCACAAATAAGAGGCAGTTTGAATGCAAAGGAGGGTTTATGGCAATGGATGGGATATTGTATGGGTTACTTGCAAATTCAAATTTGAATATCATTATAGTGTGGCATTTGCAAATGGTGTTGTCGAAGAAGAGGGATCATTTCCCGTATTCTTTATTTCCTGAAGAATTAATGCATGTATGTGCTTGTAAGTAAATGGATACCAATGGTTTCTTGATATTTATAACTAACACTTGTTTTGGTGAATAATTTTTTATTATTTTTATTAATTCACATGGAATGTTATAGGGATTTTAATACAAAATATCACTTGAGCCATATAAACTGACTACAAATTATCCTTCGAATATTCATTTTTCTTTTATAAAATCTACTTGATACCATTATTAGTTATGCTTTCTTTTCAAAATTTTCATAACAAAGGCCTTCATATGATCAACCCTATGATTTATAATTTCTTGGTTTGATACACAAAACATAAACATTCTCCCAATATTCACTACACCAACTATGATCTCTATTGCCAACACTTGATAAAATGAAATCAATTTTCTACTTCTACATACTACCGAGTTACTACCGGGTTGTTTTCTAGCAGACTATATATGATATCTGTACAAAAAGAAAAGAAAAAAAAACATAGCATTTTGATTTACTACATAAAGATATTTTCCACCTAATATTTATGGCCTACAAACCTCAAAAATCCTTCATACTCCTTGCCTATGCCTTTCAGTCACTTGATGGCCAACTTGAAGAGAAGGTAATATATCATGTTCATATGCAAGTGTATGTTCCCTTCCTTATGTTGGATCTTACTATTAGGCTTGCACACCTTGATCATGTTAGAGTTTATATTTCCATGTGTATGCAACAACATATTCCTCTTCATGTTCTCCTTTTTGAATTTATTCTCAATTATATGAACGGTAATCTCTATAAGGAACAATTCATTGCACAAGTATGAAATTGCTCGGACTACATAAATATATTAATATAAATAAAACAAACCAATATGGATGTAAATGAGAAAATATGTTTTGTTGATGATCCATCTACGTTCCAACCAATTTATCTCCAATAGAATGTGCTTTTAATCAATTAAGAAACTAGTGTCGAACATGAGTTTGAATTGAGAAACTGTTTGAATTGAGCGTGGAGGAAGTCTGAAGGTAGTGGGAAAATGTTTGAATTGATAAAACATAAGTTATAAAATGGAATTGCAAAGATGAAAAACACTCTACTTAAATTATACCAACTTCAAAAAGTTTCTCCTGAGTATGTCTCATGTCATAATAAGGATGCATGGTCAAAATTAAATTTATCAGATAACTGCTACAAGGTTGCAATTGATTGGATTATTTTATGTTCAATTTTGGGAAGGCTAACATTCATACCAAACGCATTTCACTGTCCATCCATTTTTCACTTTTGAATAGGTCTTAACACAACTTTCGTTTCTTCTTTATTCACTTCTGTCGTTGTTTCCTCATTTTTTCCTGATCCAAGATGTTTAGGAAGAAGGAGACCATTTTAACTGTTTCCCCGTTATTTACCTAGTGGCATTTGGTAAACTTGAAATGTGCTACCCCTAGCTCTTCAATCTCTTGAAACCTTTTTTTTTTACTTCCCCTATGATATGTATATTTCCTGTGCTTTTCATATCTTTGAAAGAACTTTGTGTTCTCATCCCATTCATAGAATTCCCTCTCTTCTACATTTAAAGTAGTCATTCAATCCTCCATACGACATGATTTATTTTACTTTGGTAAAAGGGTTGGTGCGTATATTTCATACAATATAAAATAGAATTTTCCCTTCTAAATATAATCAAAATATTACACTTCTAGAGTATAAAACATTGAATTTAGAAAATTCACAACAAAGGCTATTTAATGAAACATAAAAGAAGACATAGATAGGGTCAAGAAGCCCTGCCATTCCCAACATCTTCTAGCTTATCACTTTTTTGAGGAAGATAAAATAAATTAAAACTTCTTGCATAAATATGCTATAAGGTGGATTGCATGAAAAATTTATAGGTGAAGCATGCTGGCCTCTACAAGTAACGAAAAATTAGAATATAGCAGATGTTATATTACATTTAAGATTCGGGACTATTTAAAACATTGAATAGACAAAATTTCAATGAAGTACAAATAAATATTTTCCAAATTCAAAATTAGGTTAATATTTATGTTGCAAAATAGCTCAAACATTATATTTTTTTATTTTTGCAGAAGCTTATAATGTATGAGCATTTGCAAGGTGATGGTGGTGTAGAAGGTGGTAAGAATGGTGTAGTATTTAGTGATATCTTAAACATGGTATGTGGTTGTGTTGTTAATGCAACACCAGACAAGTAATATAAGTTTTGGTAATTTCATTTTCATAGGCCAGAGTATGGAGTATATAGAAATAAAATTGTTGAGTATTCATATACAAAATGTTGTCCTTTTAAATTTCCTTGCTATTTAATTGCAACATTGTTCTGCAAGTTTTGAAGGTGCTTGTAACAGTTGTGGTGTCAACTAAGTTGAGAGGTATGTTGATCCTTTGACTTTCTTTTGTCTAAAGGATCTTAACGATGAAATTTTGTAATGTGCAAGGAAGCCTTTGTTGCAAGCGAATGCTACATAAAAAACTTGTTTGATAATTTTAATATCCATTCATATTGTAGAAAGTCATTGTTGTTTAGGTTGCATCAGACAGGTAATATAATTTTAGGCGATCTGAGTACATCTGCCTTTACTTTTTAGGAACACAAGGTTTCACATTTCCTTTATGATTTCCTAGCGAATAGAGAGAATTTTTTTTGTTTATATTTAATCTTTTAGTTATGGTTTCAATTACGAAGGACTCGTTCCCTTAGTTTTTTTTTATTTTATTTTATCAGAAGATCATCACTTTAAAATATACCTTGTTAAAAATTAGTCATATTAAAGAGAAAAATATATTGTTTTAACTATAAGTGGGAGGACATACGGATCAAATCCCACAAACTTAATTGAAAGAAGTGTTCATATTTCCATCCTTGGTCAGCTCCTCTTCACTAAAGCAGAGATCAACAAGGAAGTTATGGATGGCATCTATGGGGTCATGAGTGCATATTTAGAGCATTGGATATCTTCCCCTTATAGTCTTGGGCTCAAGCGAGCTTTCTATTATGAACACTTTATGTAGATTGACGAATTAGGGGAATTTTGAGGTCTAAAATGGGCCTCCTAAGGATATTATAAAATAATAGTGGAAATAATAAAATAAGATTTGATTACATCATCAAATTTTAGAGGGAAAAATGAAAAAACTATTTTTTCAACTCATATTTTCAACTTATCTCCCAAAGTTTTTACTCAAATTTCAAGCGGGAGTACTCGTTCGATGCACAATTTGATTCCTCATCCAAGGAGTAACTATTTTGGATACTTTCAATGGATCCTACTACACGAAAATTGAGAAATACATGAAAAACATAATTGCAATCACATTTTTTCATGTCTTTCTCATTTTTCGTGTAGCAGGGTCCATCGAAAGTATGAAACATGGGTACTGCTTGGATGAGGAATTAAATTTTCCATCCAAAGACTACTCCCACTCTAAATTTTAGTAAAAAATTTGGGAGATAAATTGAAAATACGAGTTGAAAAAGTATTTTTAATATTTTAATATTTTTTTAATCTTTTAACCCTTTTACTTAAAAAATGGTGACTTTTCCCCCATAGTTGACATCATCATCTTGAATCTTATTGATTCTTATAAAGTTTATTTTTGTTGTACATTTTTCTTAGGAGGCCCATTTTAGACCTCAAAATTCCCCTAATGATGGTGTCATTGTTTTTCCTGATCAGTGTTATTAGGACTGCTTTCGCCCCACCCCCTAAAACTACAATTCGAGCAGGTGCATCTTGGGAGTGCACCTCAGTGTGTGCACCCTACTTTTCTACGATGCTCTCTAAAATCTCTATTCCCTGTAATGCTACTACAGCTAGGCAGTGTGCTCCCATTGCACTCCCTGAGAAGGTTTGATGCTTTGAAATGCCAATGAAAAATAATATATATATATATATATTCCTTTTTTTCTTTTTTTAAGTGGAAGTGAGACCTAGGGTAGCTTTAAGGGGAAGTGATTATGAAAACAAAAGAGCTTTCCTCCCTTTCTTTTCTTCATTCTTTCGTTTTGATTGATTGAGCTTAGAGTGGAGGGAACAAAGAGGATCTTGTAGGAGAGAGAAAAGGAGAGCTTGGATGAGTCATCTCTTCATCTCCTACTCTTTCCCATTCCTTCTTCTCCCTCATTTTGTTGCAACTTGTTCATCTAAGACTTGAAAAAAATGGTCTTCTTGTGGTTTATCATTCCATTTTTGGTTCTCATTGTGTCGGTGAGGCATAGGAATCAAAGAGAAGAAAGGGAATATGTTAATGGTCATACTCATAGTGACCCAATGTATGAAAGTGATGGAGAATTTGAAGTGGGTGAATATGACAATGAAGAGGGCAAGGAAGGTGAAAAGATTAATTGAGACCATTTTGTATATATGTGATAAAACTTGCGGGGGGTGTGGGGGGATGGGTAAGGATTACTTTAACTTTCCTTCTAGTGTTACAATTCCCTTTAGGATTCGACGCAACAAAAAACCATGCTAGTTGGGACTGCCCAGCCTTCACGGCATGCAGAGAGTTGAGTTTTTCCCTTTCACTTCTTTCCTTTCCATTACTTTTATGGAATTCTTTTGGGTGATGCCACTTAGAGTGGCACCAGCGCATGTTTGGGAGTGCAGTGCGTGTTAGGGAGTGCTAGGGAGTGCTAAGGAAACAAAGGCATTGTTTTCTAGAACATCATAGCATGGAAGTTACCTTATCCATTTGGCACACCCTAACTCCAAATGGAGAATTCACCTAAAAACTTCATATATATAAAGAAGAAATGAAAACCGTGAACAAAAGAACAACCTATCATATAATTCTCCATGCTTTCAAAAAACATAGATAGGGAAAACAAAGAGAAACCATAGCTCCACCAAAGATACTCCAATAATCTAAAATAACCATTAGAAAAACCTCCATGTCAGAGTATCTTTGGTGGAGCCACTGTAAACCCTAAGTTATTTTGGAATTATGTTATTTCATATTTTACTTCGAGCTTACCATTGCCTCACATACCTTGTCACTCCCATAAATTATGTTATTTCAAATATTTGACTTCCATATTTTCATAAATACAATGTCCTCAATAGGGTAGTTGAACACTTCCATATTCATAGTTAGATCATATTACAAGAATATATACATTTTTTATACTGATAAGCAATTTTCTCACAAAGAGAAATCACGTCACAAGCAGAAATTGAAACTGGTTGGAGTGGATATTAATTTATCCTCTCAAGAGATTGAGATAGACCAAGAAAAATGTGTATAATCATACTCAATCACTAAGGATTTTTTGATAATTTATCTCTTTATTGGACTTAAAATTTCTCAATTAGCAACAAATAATGATTGTTAAAATACTTCGATACATCCTTCTATGGATGCATTTGTTTGAGTAATAAGAAGAGTGGATTCCAAAGTGTCATTATGAATTTAGTGTTGGATATTTGAGATTTCTTTACAAAGACATCATTTATTGAGGAAAATGTAGCTTTAGACAATGATGATCTGCTTTATCTGAAAGAACAAATGGAATCTGAGGAAGATGTTGAATGACTTTGCCAGAAGATAGAGAAATGCTCTTTTGCAGCCTTTAAGATATCCTTTGTTTATGCATTTTCTTGTGTTGGTGAAAAAATGAATTTTATAGTATATTCTATTTGAGAAAATCATTTTATTTATCAAAATTTGTTATACAAATTAATATGACTTCCTCGATAGTTTCCTGGCATTGTATTACCTACCTAAATAATTAGTTATGCTTATTTTGAGCTGTAGATTCTTGACTTTGTTTTCACAGAGCAACAAGCTTGGCTGATTCTCCTCCTCCAATACCTCTTCCACTTCGAGTTGACCCAAAGCCTAAGAGTGCTATCAGGTATGTTGTAACTCTTTTAAGTTCCAATTATGCTTGAACTAGTTATATCCTGGGTTATGCTGGCAAGGGTTTTGACTACTTCTTGGGTTAAGAAAGTCTAGAGAAATTAAATGATTACAAATTTGACCCTCCAAACATGAGACACCGATATTCAAAAGAGAGATAGTAATCCAGATTTTCAATGGTCCACCCTTTGCTATTATCGACATGAGTTTGACTCTTAAGTGTAAGCAATTTCTAAATTTATTGTATTTGGATGAATCCATAATCATAAGAGGAACTGTAAATATGGTTCAATTGCATGTAAATTCCAATATACTTCTATTTTTATCTTTATGACCATTTACAATTATCATGAATTAGTATTAGTGGATTTCTTGTCTTTCCAAGCACTATCATGATTTCACATGGACATACTTACTATATCATGGATTGTGATTCCTCTCTTACTATATATATACAAGAAATGTTTTTGGGTTCCAACATGTCCCTAGTTTAGATTTTCATTATTTTTATAAAATCCTTATGCCTTCCACATGAAGAAGAGGAGCAACAATATGACATACATACTAAATTTTTTTTCACAATGATTTGTGATATTTCATTCAAATTGGAGTTGTATTTATCCATGATTGAATTGACTTTTTTACCCAATCACACATCACAGTATTCTTATTTCTAAATTTATGATATTTTGTTACACATTCTCTTACATCCAAGACACTCCAATTTTCCAATTGGGCATAGCTGAAGATTTTTGTAACTCCCATATTAATTATGCTCTATTTAATTACATGAACTAGAGCAGTCATCAAATGGTTAACCTCAAAAATGTGAATTGAATCAGAGCTAGATAAAAACCAAATAAAAAAACGGGTTGTCCAAAAATACATAAATGATTCAAATTTAGGAAAAAACATATATATTAATGTGCATCCATATGAATCGCAACCATTATACAAAAATGTTTCAATTTAACTTGATTTTTCCTGGGAAAAGGTTTGGAGGTTTCCCAACATGAAATTCCTAAAGAATATGTTGTCCTAAAGCCTAGCATGCACCATATCATAGTTAAAATCTAAAGTATTTGGCACCCTTAAACCTGGCACTAGTTTGAGAATCCAATACCATACTAAGATCATATTTGTGCTAAGTTATTTCATGATGCATTCAAAGCCACATTTTTTCTTAAGGGTGAAAGAAATTTTCTATCTCATAGCTCTGTTTGAAGGACAAATGTCTGTATCATACAACAAAGGAAAGCATGAAATGTTTGTTCTATAGCTAGAAGTATTTGTATGACATTGTTCACACACCAACAATAAACATGCAACATATTGCGTTCATCCTTAAATATGTTTGAGACTGCAAGCTAACTGTTTAAATAAATGCATGTATAAAACTTATATATCAGCAAAATAACCATCAAAAATTTTCTGCTAGAATTTTGGGCTGAATTCACAATAGTATGCTGAAAAGTGTCATTTTAATGTTTGGAAATTAGGATATATAAATGTGAGATATATACTCTACATATCCGGGTTATCTACTTTTCAAATCTGAGCTTTTTTAGGCTACATCTTTGGGCTATCTAATTGTTTGAACTTTGAACTTTGAAGAAATTCCTGAATGGACTTCGTAAATACTTGACATATAGTGGTAAGGAAGTGGTACCATAAATTTTGTTATTTAAAAGACCTCCAAGGACTTGGTGCAATGCCTCAACATACCCACGATCCCTCACCCACCCCCCTACCAATTGGGATGGGTGCAAAAAGAGGGCCCTCACCTTATAGTCTCACAAGTCTGTGTTGTGAAATTTTCCTTTGGTCCTTTCTATGACACATTCGTCTGTGATGTTTCTTCACTGGAAAATGTCAATCTCCTACTTGTTCTCCCTTGCCAACAACATTGCTATGTTATCTATAATGCTAAATAGCTTCCATATTTTCACAAAATACAATGTCCTGAATAAATACTTATTTGTATAGAATCTATACTTATGTTTAGGATTATATAATTTGTGTTGGAGTTGTTCCTTTATTTATTAGTACAATCCTTACGTTGATTAGCTGAATTTTTTCATCAATTTCTCATAGAATATGCAAAAGGAAATGATTGTCAACATGTGGCAAAAATTATGTTTCTCCTGATTTCTTTTTTTATTGTTCATGAAAAGATAATCATGTTGTACGAATGAGTTATCTTATAGTCTGCTTCAATTTGTGGATTTTATTTTCCTCCCCTTTTTTAAAAGGATGTAGATTTCATTTTCTTCTTGATGGTTTTTGCATGTATCTTATCGAGCCCCAAATGCTGGTAATGGAGCAGATCTTGAGAAGTAGTTGTGGAAACAAAATCTTTCATAAGTTAATGTTACAATTCCAATTCCACTTGGTACCAAGAAAGTTTTACTGGACTATACATAAATAAGAGTTATCTAATGACAGGGTTGAAAGGAAAAACTCATGTCTTAGCTGTAATTCATTTATTTTCATTTCTTAGTTGTAAGTCATATGTTTGATTTTGAGCTTTATTAGATAAATTATTTCAGTAATCCAATATGCATGGCCATTATTTCTCACCCGATGTAACTTACTTGACATGGTTGATATAAAATTCAATTTTAGGCCACTTTTATTTTAAGTTAGAGATTATATTGATTAAAAGGATGTTCATATTTTGATTGGTTTACTGGGAGCTTGATTTAAAAAAAAAATTAAACCCCACGTGGATGTTATTTTTTTAGGGTGAGATCTTTGCACCAGTAAGGTCAGATGAGTCCTAGAACATAGGTATGCATCAAGCGCATCTTTGTCTTTTTTTGTGTATTTTTTATTATTTATATCATTGATGGATGGTTATTGATTGATTTAAAACAAAGGATTGGAAGGTCATGTCAATTCTCTGGAAAAAAACAAAATCAAATGGAGTGGTAGAATTATGTTTTAAACGGTGGGCCAGAAATTTTATTTGGATCTAGAGACATGACAGACAATGGAAAAAAATGATGGTATTGATGAGTCTTCCCCTATAATCAGCTCTAAATTTTATACCACTTCCCAAATTTCAATTATCTGCAATAAAAAAAGTGACTATCTTTAATATTTTTATCAATAACGAGTCTGGACATTACCCTATTCTTTTCCTATGAATGATATTAATTTTTAAAATTCCAACTAGTTTGTTGTTGAACTAATTAAAGCTTTGATGACAAACATATATTTTTCAAATACCTTTTATAAATATATTTTCTTGAGCAGTTTTGTCTTTTTACTTTATGTACCACAATTCCTACTGTGTGACATATGCTATGATATAATTGCCTGGATAAATAGAAAGAAGTGTTATACAACATAGTCTTTTCTAAATCTAAAGAAACATGATTTCCAAATAAAAATTTTATTTATTGTAATGGGGTAGAGGTGATGTTAAAGTTATGATCTTGCTGAGACAATAGGAAATTGTGAGCCTGACCTCTTCGCAGGGATTTTCCAAGAATTTTGGTCATATTATGGCAAGCATGGATGACATGAGAGCCCAATTGAATTTCTTCCATTCTAGTTATCCCACCTTGGATATACATGTGTCTAATTCCTCCAACTTATGAAGGACATCTCCTTACATCATACATTGCAACTCGAATCTAAATTCAAAGAGCATATTCCCCACTTCTTCTTCCCGCTGTAGGTCTATCGGTTGCTTGTGCTAAAGGATAGAATCAAATCCTTCTGAGAAGGGTCAACTATTATGTTTTCCTAAAGGGATAATTGCAAGCTATTGTTGTCATCTCTCAATTTTTTCTAAGTTCATCTGAATATTCATCCTACCATAAGAATAAAAAAATTAAACTTCTCTTCTATTTTTTTTCTTTGTAAATCAAAACCCCCATTTATATGTTCAAATAAAATCCCCTTTTACAAACCCTTATATCTCCCAAATATTCGTTTTTTTTCAATACAAAAGCCCACTCAATGGATCTCTCCACAAATTTTGAATTATCCTTATATCCCCCGAGACTCTGAACTCATGATAATACTTCAAATCCCAATGAAAACCAATATCTAAAGGATATATAGGTCCACACATAGGAGACCTTTATGAACATCGGTCAACAATGGCTTCAATACAATTTTAATGTGAGAGTTATTATCTTTTCGTTACAGGTGTGTAGATTATGTGGGTAGTTTCGAGTACCATTCCTACCCCATAAACTAGTATGTATTCTTCAGAATTTGTACCAGTAAGGGATCCATATGCAACCAATACAACACCTATCAATAATAACTCCACTAAGAAAAACTAGGGAATGGAATGTTGGTTGCTAGATAAACCCCTATGTCAGCCTTAGTAAATTCAAATCGAATTTCTTGAACCGTTTTATGAAGCTAGATAAATAGGCTTCAACAATCAAATATCCCCATGTGGTTAATATGCCTCTAGTGATCGTGTGCCAATGTTTTCCTCAAGTTATGGTCTTTGGGACGCTATTTTTTCCCAAATTGGTGTACGAATTATTCCACACACTAAATTGAATGTTATTGTTGTTCAACACAGACCTAAATTCAGATATAGCAACCACACACAATAATGTGGCTACCCAATACGCTAATCTGGCTACTGGGAAATCCCCATGAATGGAAAGGGGGTAGCTGGAGTCAAACGGTATGGCATGTCTGCTAAGTGAAGGATAAATAGTGATCCAAATATTTATACTTCAAATATGCATACAAAATTTCATATAAAAGAGCATGTCACCACAAAATAATATCACATGAATTAAGTAGAAATGAAAGGCAACCATGAGAAGGAAAAACACAAGATATTGGTAATGGATTTAACCTAGTTTGGGCTATGTCTTCAGGATTTTCTCAAAGTGGGGAGGCTAATTTCATTAATATTCAACAAAAATTCAAATTACATGCATGTACAAAAGACACCTTATACCTCCAATTCTAGGGATGGCCTGAAAATGCACCCATTTGCTGAAGAAATGGACTGCACCGTTGAATTCCTAGAGAAAAATAATGTCAAATGACTATAAACTTGAACCTGTTCTAACTCAGTCAAAATATGGACCCTCGAGAATCTCATAGATTCCTTCTCCCTCATTGACTGGAATTCTACTCCTCAGATGAAAAATATGACTTCACCACTATGCTCCTTGTGAAAACTGATTAAAATGAGTATAAACTCAGCCTGATTTTGAAACTGTAAATTCTTTCCCTTAGGGAATCTCTTAGACTCCTCATGACTCCCAAAATATTCATTCCTGCAAATTCACTGAAGATTTGCTGGTGAGATGAGGAAACATATCACACCACCACATTCCCTATGAAATTTTGGTTTGTTTGAGTATATAATTGGCATGAATCTAACACTTTGAAATTTCTCCCTCCAAGGAATATTTTAGATTCTTCCTTGATTCTGCATGGAAAATTCCATAGAATATTCTCGCCTCAAAAATCATGCCCAGTGTGACCGCAGTTCTTCCTAGGCTCATGGTTCTACATGCACAATTTTTCTCGACCTCTGATCTCAGTTGTTGGGAAAATGAGCATGGTTTATATATTTATTTCTAGGCAGAAAATACAAAGGCGTGCCCATTGGGCACATGTTTGGTGGATTTATTTGACGATTTTTTATTATGGGAGGTCTACAGTTCAAAACTAGTCGTGACCTTATCGCATTGCAATTTTTAGCTGTGGCGGTTAATTTTTATTTGGCCATGTGGGTGCAAACCCCACTGACCCATATATAAATTGTGTTGTTATAATGTGAGGGGATGACAGGGTTTGACTGCCTGCCATCCTTATATATATTGACGGTTGGGTGGTTGCGGGGTTCGAGGGCCCTGCCACCACATAATATATAATAGTATATATGGTGGTGAGGGGTGGCAGTGGTGGTGGCCACCTTCCCCCCTTTTTCCTAATATTTTTTTTTTTTTTTTGTTGAAAAAATTAGTTAAAAATTTTGACCTCTTTTTGGTAGTTTACAGTAAAATTAAAGAGGCAAAAAATTTGCCTATTTTGGTGGTCAAATTCCATGCACCGAGACTTTTTCAAATTGCTGCCTTGTTAGTGACTGCCACTAGGGCCTAGTTTGACCAAAACTTTGACTAGCCACAACATTCGTATACGAACTCGGATTTATGTGTTGTTTGCGCCATTGTAAGGCTCGCCATGAGATATTTGATAGGACTCTAGTTTCACTTCAATGAATTGACTTTGATTTTTAAGCTTTTCCAAAGCCACTTCTGAATTTTGAGTGTTTATGGAGCCACCCAACTCATTCCTCCCCATTGAGGAGCTTTTGGACCTCAAAAAGTATGAACACATCCTGCACACTTCTTTTGTCCTTGTCAAGCCACACTTTCAACATCTGCATTCCATGCAAACCTGTGGTACATTCTTAACATACAAGACAAAACATGACTCAAACAACCTCGTACTTTCCAAGAGTTTAAAAAACACACTTTATAGTTAATTTTACATTATAATACAAACCAATAGCCCAAGTATCAATAAAATTCCAAAACATCATCGTTTCTTTAATAAGCGATGGAAAACACATCATCACTTTTACATTTATATTGCAGCACGTGATTTAAAAATTGTTGTCATGACAAGCTAATATATCTAGTAAAACCAACTTTTACTCAACAAATAGAATGGGTAACTTCAATGTGGTGGATTCGCTTCTTGAACATCTTCACCAGCTAGTTTCTTCAAAGGTGCTTTATGGGCATGGAGTATCTGACATGGGGCTCTTTGGTGTCCAGCCTCTTTCATTAACTATAATAATTATTTCTCCTCCAAACTTTCTAGATCACCTTGGAACTCTTATCCCTAGTGCATCTATGATAATTTGTCGTGTAATCTTCACTATCACGAGAAGGTGATCAAGTGCAATAATCATCTTTTGTTCCTTTGTCACTATTTATCTTAAAGTATTCTCTGACCTCTCTTCTGACACACCCAAGTCCTTCATAGTGCGACAATTCCTCCACTTTGATGGCCCATTCATAATGAATTTTCCACCATTAATGCCAAGGCCCTTTCATTGATACCCCATATTCTTCAAAAATTTTGATCCAATTCCTATAATATGTTTCTCAAAAATAATGAAATCATCATCATAAAAAGAACATTAATTTGAAGAATCACTTTTCACCTGAGGATTTTTATGCTGCAACTTTTCCAAGGCCTCCTCCTTGGCTTGTAACTAATGTCGTAACCTTTTTTTCTCCTTCTTTGATTCTTGTAGTAGTCTTATTATTTCAATATTATTTTCTTGGATTCTTTGGTTGATCTCTTCGAGTTCTTGGAACCATGCAACATTTGGTGCCCCTTTCATATTTGGCACAACATCCAATGAAATATTTGTCTCATGGCTTGAATCAAAACCAAAGTCAACAGGTCCATCTTCTGTGATACCAAGTGTTACAATATTCATCTCATGACCTGAGTCTGATCCCATGTCAATTCGTCCAACACCTGCAAATACTGCAGTTGTGATCTTCTCATCATCCTCAAATTCAGATTCTTAGTCTTCTTACACAGTTGAAATTATCTTATGCTTCTCTTTTATGTCATTCCTCTAAGGCCTCAACTCGAGATGCATTTTCCAACAATTCTCCTCAGCATGCCCTTCTTTCGTATAGTCAGTACAAGAGGGATTTTGTTCTCTTCTATTAGTTGTTGTTTCCATCTTTGGGTGGTCAACTTGTTCATGCTTCCCATTTCTTTCAATATGCAAATCCTTCACACTAGCTTCATAAATAGTTTTAGGTTCAAGTAATAATAATGAATGACACAAATAACTATGAAAAGAGCCAATATATTTAATCAACATATCAGGAGTTTCTAGTGGAACATTCAATGCTAGTGCCTAGTTCCTAAAATCCTCTGTAAAATTCTAAACATTTTTACCTTTACTTTCTTTCAAATGTTGTCATTCCATCATGGCTTTCTGTGCCCAATTGGTAAAATTGTCCCCTTAAAGAAGAAATGAACTCAGACAAAGATGAAATAATTTTATCACTATTCTTACCACCTTGCTGCAACTTGCCTTCCCATCAGACGAGATAAGTGTCACTCAGTCGAAAGGATGCTAGTTGGATCATAGTTTCATCTTCTTTTATTATTTGTATGTGGAAATATACCTCAACCCCTCTAATCCAGTTGTCTATCTTTTCTACATTAGATACTCCGCTAAGAGCAGGTAAATCAAATTTGGCATCCAGCTTGGAAAAGGGATTTTTATTAGTTCTTCTATCTCTATAATAACGAGAAGAGGATGAAAATTAACTTTTGCTAGATGACTGGTAGGGTGGTTCAGGAGGATCCTTTCCTCCTCCTTCATGATTTACCGAGGCATGATCATCTGGTTCTTTATTCTCAGGCTTATTGTCTTCTCATATTCAAAATTTTCATAACAAAGACCTTCATATGATCAACGCTATGATTTATAATTTCTTTGTTTGACACACAGAACAGAAACATTCTCCCAATATTCACTACACCAACTATGATCTCTATTACCAACACTTGATAAAATGAAATCAATTTTCTGCTTCTACATATTGTCGGGTTACTACTGGTTGTTTTCTAGCAGACTGTATATGATATCTATACCAAAAGAAAAGAAAAAAAAAACATAGCATTTTTATTTACTACATAGAGATATTTTCCACCTAATATCTATGGCCTACAAACCTCAAAAATCCTTCATACTCCTTGCCTATGCCTCTCAGTCACTTGATGGCCAACTTGAAGAGAAGGTAATATATCATGTTCATATGCAAGTGTATGTTCCCTTGCTTCTGTTGGATCTTACTATTAGGGTTGCACATCTTGATCATGTTAGAGTTGATATTTCCATGTGTATGAAACAACATATTCCTCTTCATGTTCTCCTTTTTTAATTTATTCTCAATTATAGGAACAGTAATCTCGATAAGGAACAATTCATTGCACAAGTATGAAATTGCTCGGAATACATAAATATATTAATATAAAGAAAACAAACCAATGTGGATGTAAATGAGAAAATATGTTTTGTTGATGATCCATCTATGTTCCAACCAATTTATCTCCAATGGAATGTGCTTTTAATCAATTAAGAAACTAGTGTCGAACATGAGTTTGAATTGAGAAACTGTTTGAATTGAGCGTGGAGGAAGTCTGAAGGTAGTGGGAAAATGTTTCAATTGATAAAACATAAGTTATAAAATGAAATTGAAAAGATGAAAAACACTCTACTTAAATTATACCAAGATACAAGATGTCTAGGGAGAAGGAGACCATTTTAATTGTTTCCCCATTATTTACCTAGTGGCATTTGGTAAACTTGAAATGTGCTACCCATAGCTCTTCAATCTCTTGAAACCTTTTTTTTTTACTTCCCCTATGATATGTATATTTTCTTGGGCTTTTCATATCTCTAAAAGAACTTTGTGTTCTCATCCCATTCATAGAATTCCCTCTCTTCTGCATTTAAAGTAGTCATTCAATCCTTCATACGACATGATTTATTTTACTTTGGTAAAAGGATTGGTGCTCATATTTCATACAATATAAAATAGAATTTTCCCTTCTGAATGAAATCAAAATATTACACTTCTAGAGTATAAAACATTGAATTTAGAAAATTCATGACAAAGGCTATTTAATGAAACATAAAAGAGGACATAGATAGGGTCAGGAGGTCCCGCCATTCCCAATATCTTCTAGCTTCTCAATTTTTTTAGGAAGATAAAATAAATTACAACTGCTTGCATCAATATGTTATAAGGTGGATTGCATGAAAAATTTATAGGTGAAGCATGCTGGCCTGTACGAGTAACAAAAAAATAGAATATAGCAGATTTTATATTACATTTAAGATTCAGGACTATCTGAAACATTGAATAGACAAAATTTCAATGGAGTACAAATACATATTTTCCAAATTCAAAATTAGGTTAATATTTCTATTGCAAAATAGCTCAAACATTATATTTTTTTATTTTTGCAAAAGCTTATAACGTATGAGCATTCGCAAGGTGATGGTGGTGTAGAAGGTGGTAAGAATGGCATAGTATTTAGTGATATCTTAAACATGGTCTGTGGTTGTGTTGTTAATGCAACACCAAACAAGTAATATAAGTTTTGGTAATTTCATTTTTACAGGCCAGAGTGTGGAGTATATAGAAATAAACTTGTTGAGTATTAATATACAAAATATTGTCCTTTTAAATTTCCTTTCTATTTAATTGCAAAATTGTTCTGCAAGTTTTGAAGGTGCTTGTAACAATTGTCGTGTCAACTAACTTGAGAGGTATGTTGATCCTTTGACTTTCTTTTGTCTAAAGGATCTTAACGATGAAATTTTGTAATGTGCAAGGAAGCCTTTGTTGCAGGAAAATGCTACATAAAAAACATGTTTGAGAATTTTAATATCCATTCATATCATAGAAAGTCATTGTTTTTTAGGTTGCATCAGACAGGTAATATAAGTTTGGGTGATCTGAGTACATCTACTTTTACTTTTTAGGAACACAAGGTTTCACATTGCCTTTATGATTTCCTAGTGAATAGAGAGAAATTTTTTTGTTTAGATTTAATATTTTAGTTATGGTTTCAATTACGAAGGAATCGTTCCCTTAGTTTTTATTTTTTAATTTTATCAAAAGATCATCACTTTAAAACATACCTTGTTAAAAGTTAGTCATATTAAAGAGAAAAATATATTGTTTGAATTATAAGTGGGAGGACATACGGATCAAATCCCACAAACTTAATTGAAGGAAGTGTTCATATTTCCATCCTTGGTCAGCTCCTCTTCACTAAAGCAGAGATCAACAAGGAAGTTATGGATGGCATCTATGGGGTCATGGGTGCATATTTAGAGAATTGGATGTCTTCCCCTTATAGTCTTGGGCTCAAGAGGGCCTTATATTATGAACACTTCATGTAGATTGAAGAATTAGGGGAATTTTTAGGTCTAAAATGGGCCTCCTAAGGAAATTGTAAAATAATAGTGGAAATAATAAAATAAGATTTGATTACATCATCAAATTTTAGAGGGAAAAATGAAAAAACTATCTTTTCAACTCATATTTTCAACTTATCTCCCAAATTTTTTACCCAAATTCCAAGTAGGAGTACTCATTGGATGCAAAATTTGATTCCTCATCCAAGGATTAACTATTTTGGATACTTTAAATGGGTCATACTACACGAAAATTGAGAAATACATGAAAAACATGATTGCAATCACATTTTTTCATGTATTTCTCATTTTTCTGTAGCAGGGTCCATCGAAAGTATGAAACATGGGTACTACTTGGATGAGGAATTAAATTTTGCATCCAAAGACTACTCCCACTCTAAATTTTAGTAAAAACATTGGGAGATAAATTGAAAATACGAGTTGAAAAAGTAGTTTTAATATTTTAATATTTTTTTAATCTTTTAACCCTTTTACTTAAAAAATGGTGAATTTTCCCCCATGGTTGACATCATCATCTTGAATCCTATTGATTCTTATAAAGTTTATTTTTGTTGTACATTTTTCTTAGGAGGCCCATTTTAGACCTCAAAATTCCCCTAATGATGGTCCCATTGTTTTTCCTGATCAGTGTTATTAGGACTACTTTTGCCCCACCCCCTAAAACTACAATCCGAGCAGGTGCATCTTGGGAGTGCCCCTCGGGGTGTGCACCCTACTTTTCTACGATGATCTCTAAAATATCTACTCCTTGTAATGCTACTACAGCTAGGCAATGTGCTCCCATTGCACTCCCTGAGAATGCTAGATGCTCTGAAACGTCAATGAAAAATAATATATATATATATATATATATATATTCCTTTTTTATTTTTTTAATTGGAAGTGAGACCTAGGGTAGCTTTAAGGGGAAGTGATTATGTAAAAAAAAGAGCTCTCCTCCCTCTCTTTTCTTCATTCTTTCATTTTGATTAATTAATCTTAGAGTGCAGGGAAAAAAGAGGAGCTTGTAGGAGAGAGAAAAGGAGATCTTGGCTGAGTCATCTCTTCACCTCCTACTCTTTCCCATTCCTTCTTCTCCCTCATTTTGTTGCAACTTTTTCATCTAAAACTTGAGAAAAATGGTCTTCTTGTGGTTTATCATTCCATTTTTTGTTCTCATTGTGTCGGTGAGGCATAGGAATCAAAGAGAAGAAAGGGAAGATGTTAATGGTCATACCCATAGTGACCCAATGTATGAAAGTGATGGAGAATTTGAAGTGGGTGAATATGACAATGAAGAGGGCAATGAAGGTGAAAATATTAATTGAGACCATTTTGTATATATGTGATAAAACTTGCAGGGGGTGTGGGGGGATGGGTAAGGATTACTTTAACTTTCCTTCTAGTGTTACAATTCCCTTTAGGATTTGACTCAACAGAAAACCATGTTGGTTGGGACTACCCAACCTTCAGGGCATGAAGAGAGTTGAGTTTTTTCCTTTCACTCCTCTCCTTTCCATTACTTTTATGGAATTCGTTTGGGTAGTGCCACTTAGAGTGGCGCCAACGCATATTCAGGAGTGCAGTGTGTGTTAGTGAGTGCTAGGGAATGCTAGGGAAACAAAGGCATTCTCTTCTACAATATCATAGCATGGAAGTTACCTTATCCATTTGGCACACCCTAACTCCAAATGGAGCATTCAGCTAAAAAATTCATATATATAAAGAAGAAATGAAAACCATGAACAAAAGCACAACCTGTCATATAATTCTCCATGATTTTGAAAACCATAGATAGGGAAAACCAAGAGAAACTATAGCTCCATCAAAGATACTCCAATAATCTAAAATAACCATGAGAAAAACCTCCATGTTAGAGTATCTTTGGTGGAGCCACTGTAAACCCTAAGTTATTTTGGAATTATGTTATTTCATATTTGACTTCGAGCTTACCATTTCCTCGCATACCTTGTCACTCCCATATTTTCATAAATACAATGTCCTCAATAAGGTATTTGAACACTTCCATATTCATAGCTACATCATATTACAAGAATATATGCATTTTTTATACTGATCAGCAATTTTCTCACAAAGAGAAATCACGTCACAAGCAGAAATTGAAATTGGTTGGAGAGGATATTAATTTATCCTCTCAAGTGCTTGAGATAGACCAAGAAAAATGTGTATAATCATACTCAATCACTAAGGATTTTTTGATAATTTATCTCGTTATTGGACTCAAAATTTCTCAATTAGCAACAAATAATGATTGTTAAAATACTTCGATACATCCTTCTATGGATGCATTTTTTTGAGTAATAAGAATAGTGATATTCCAAAGTGTCATTATGAACCTAGTGGTGGAAATTTGAGATTGCATTACAAAGACATCATTTATTGAGGAAAATGTAGCATTAGATAGTGATTATCTGCTTTATCTGAAAGAAAAAATGGAATCCGAGGAAGATGTTGAATTACTTTGCCAGAGGACAGAGAAATCTTCTTTTGCAGCCTTTAAGATATCCTTTGTTTATGCATTTTCTTGTGTTGGTGAAAAAAATGAATTTTATAGTATATTCTATTTGAGCAAATAATTTTCTTTATCAAAATTCATTATACAAATTAATATGGCTTCCTCGATAGTTTCCTGGCATTGTATTACCTACCTAAATATTTAATTATGCTTATTTTGAGTTGTATATTCTTGACTTTGCTTTCACAAAGAAACAAGATTGGTTGATTCTCCTCCTCCAATGCCTCTTCCACTTCAATTTGAACCAAAGCCTAAGAGTGGTATCAGGTATGTTGTATCTCTTTTAAGTTCCAATTATTCTTGAAGTAGTTATATCCTGGGTTATCCTGGCAAGAGTTTTGACTACTTTTTGGGTTAAGAGAGTCTAGAGAAATAAAATGATTACAAATTTGACCCTCCAAATATGAGACATCGTTATTCAAAAGAGAGATAGTAATCCATATTTTCAATGGTCCACCCTTTAAAATTATCAACATGAATCTGACTCTTAAGTGTAACCAATTTCTAAATTTATTGTATTTGGATGAATCAATAATCATAAGAGGAACTGTAAATATGGTTCAATTGCATGGAAATGCCAATATGGTTGTATTTTTATCTTTATGACCATTTACAATTATCATGAATCACTATTACTGGCTTTCTTGTCTTTCCAAGCACTATCATGATTTCACATGGACATACTTACTATATCATGGATTGTGATTCCTCTCTTAATGTATATATATAGGAAAAATTATTGGGTTCCAACATGTCCCTAGTTTATATTTTCATTATTTTTTATAAAATCCTTATCCCTTCCACATGAAGAAGAGGAGAAAAAATATGACATACATACTAAATTTTTTTCCACAATGATTTGCGATATTTCATTCAACTTGGCATTGTATTTATCCATGATCGAATTGACTTTTTTACCCAATCACACATCTCAATATTCTTATTTCTAAATTTAGGATATTTTGTTACACATTCTCTTACATCCAAGACACTCCAATCTTCCAATTGGGCATAGCAGAAGATTTTTATAACTCCCATATTACTTATGCATTAAACACTATCATGGACACACAAATACCACTTTATCTTGTATGATCTATTTAATTACATGAACTGGAGTAGTCATCAAATGGTTAACCTCAAAAATGTGAATTGAATCAGAGCTAGATAAAAACCAAATAAAAAAACTAGTTTTCCAAAAATACATAAATGATTCAAATTTAGGAAAAAACATATATATTAATGTGCATCCATATGAATCACAACCATTATACAAAATTGTTTCAATTTAACTTGATTTTTCCTGGGAAAAGGTTTGGAGGTTTCCCAACATGAAATTCCTAAAGAATATGTTGTCCTAAAGCCTAGCATGCACCATATCATAATTAAAATCTAAAGTATTTGGCACCCTTAAACCTGGCACTAGTTTACGAATCCAATACCATACTAAAAGCATATTTGTGCTACGTGATTTCACGATGCATTCAAAGCCACATTTTTTCTTAAGGGTGAAAGTTGTTTTCTATCTCATAGCTCTGTTTGAAGGGAAAATGTTTATATCATACAACAGAGGCTAGCATGAAATGTTTGTTCTATAGCTAGAAGTATTGTTACGACATTTTTCACACACCAGCACTAAACATGAAAAATATTGCTTTCATCCTTAAATATGTTTGAGACCGCAAGCTAACTGTTTAAATAAACACATGTACAAAACTTATATATCAGCAAAATAACCATCAATATTTTTCTTCTAGAATTTTGGGGTGAATTCACAATAGTATGCTAAAAAGTGTCATTTTAATGTTTGGAAATTAGGATATATAAATGTGAGATATATACTCTACATCTCTGGGTTATCTACTTTTCAAATCTGAGCTTTTTTAGGTTACATCTTTGGGTTATATAATTGTTTGAACTTTGAACTTTGAAGAAATTCCTGAATGGACTTCGTAAATACTCGACATATAGTGGTAAGGAAGTGGTACCATAAAGTGTGTTATTTAAAAGATCTCCAAGGACTTGGTGCAGTGCCTCAACATACCCATGACCCCTCACCCACCCCCATACCAATTAGGATGGGTGAAAAAAGATGGCCCTCACCTTATAGTCTCACAAGTCTATGTTGTGAAATTTTCCTTTGGTCCTTTCTATGACACATTCGTTTGTGATGTTTCTTCACTGGACTGTGTCAATCTCCTACTTGTTCTCCCTTACCAACAACATTGCTATGTTATCTATAATGCTAAATAGCTTCTAGATTTTCACAAAATACAATGTCCTGAATAAACACTCATCTGTATAGAATCTATACTTATGTTTAGGATTATATAATTTGTGTTGGAGTTGTTCCTTTATTTTTTAGTACAATCCTTATGTTGATTAGCTGAATTTTTTCATCAATTTCTCATAGAATATGCAAAAGGAAATGATTGTCAAAATGTGGCAAAAATTATGTTTCTCCTGATTTCTTTTTTTATTGTTCATGAAAAGATAAGCATGTTGTACGAATGAGTTATCTTATAGTCTGTTTCAATTTGTGGATTTTATTTTCCTCCCTTTTATTATAAGGATGTAGTTTTCATTTTCTTGTTCATGGTTTTTGCATGTATCTTATCGAGCCCCAAATGCTGGTAATGGAGCGGATCTTGAGAAGTAGTTGTGGACACAAACTCTTTCATAGGTTAATGCTACAATTCCAATTCCACCTGGTACCAATAAATGTTTACTGGTCTATACATAAATAAGAGTTATCTAATGACAGGGTTGAAAGGATAAACTCATGTCTTAGCTGTAAGTCATTTATTTGCTTTTCTTAGTTGTAAGTCATATGTTTGATTTTGATCTTTATTAGATAAATTATTTCACTAATCCAATATGCATGGCCATTATTTCTCACCTGATGTAACTTACTTGACATGGTTGATACGAAATTCAATTTTAGGCCACTTTTATTTTAAGTTAGAGATTATATTGATTAAAAGGATGTTCATATTTTGATTAGTTTACTGGGAGCTTGATTTAAAAAAGTTTTTTAAACCCCACGTGGATGTTATTTTTTTAGGGTGAGATCTTTGCACCAGTAAGGTCAGATGAGTCCTAGAACATAGGTATGCATCAAGCACATCTTTGTGCTTTTTTGTGTAATTTTTATTATTTATATCATTGATGGATGCTTATTGATTGATTTAAAACAAAGGATGGGAAGGTCATGTCAATTCTCTTGAAAAAAAAAATTTAAATGGAGTGGTAGAATTATGTTTTAAAGGGTGGGATAGAAATTTGATTTGGATCTAGACACATGACAGACAGTAGAAAAAAATGATGGTATTGATGATTCTTCCCCTCTAATCAGCTAAAAATGTTATAACACTGCCCAAATTTCAATTATCTGAAATAAAAAAAGTGACTAGATTTAATATTTGTATGAATAGCAAGTCTGGCCATTGCCCTATTCTTTTCCTATGAATGATATTAATTTTTAAAACTCCAACTATTTTGTTGTTGAAATAATTAAAGCTTTGATGATAAACATATTTTTCAAATACCTTTTATAAATCTATTTTCTTGAGTAGTTTTGTCTTTTTACTTTATGTACCACAATTCCTACTGTGTGACATATGCTATGATATAATTTCCTGGATAAATAGAAAGAAGTGTTATACAACATAGTCTTTTCTAAATCTAAATAAAAATGATTTCCAAATACAAATTTTATTTATTGTAATGGGGTAGAGGTCATGTTAAAGTTATGATATTGCTGAGACAATAGGCAACTGTGAGCTCGAACTCTTCGCAGGGATTTTCCAAGAATTTTGGTCATATTATAGCGAGCATGGATGACATGAGATCCCAATTGAATTTCTTCCATTCTATTTATCCCACCTTGGATATACATGTGTCTAATTCCTCCAACTTAACAAGGACATCTCCTCACATCATACATTACAACTCGAATCTAAATTCAAAGAGCATATTCCCCACTTCTTCTTCCCGCTGTAGGTCTCTCGGTTGCTTGTGCTAAAGGATAGAATCGAATCCTTCTGAGAAGGGTGAACTATTATGTTTTCCTAAAGGAATAATTGCAAGTTATTGTTGTCATCTCTCAATTTTTTCTAAGTTCATCCAAAAATTCATCCTACCATAAGAATAAAAAAATTAAACTTCGCTTCTATTTTTTTTCTTTGTAAATCAAAACCCCCATTTATATTTTCAAATAAAGTCCCCTTTTCCAAACCCTTATATCTCCCAACTATTCGTCTTTTTCAATACAAAAACCCACTTAATGGATCTCAACACAAATCATTTGAATTATCCTTATATCCCTCGAGACTCTGAACTCAAGATAATACTTCAAATCCAAATGAAAACCAATATATAAAGGATATACAGGTCCACCCATAGGAGACCTTTATGAACGTTGGTCAACAATGGCTTCAATACAATTTTAGGGTGAGATTTCTTATCTTTTTCGTTATAGGTGTGTAGATTATGTGCGTAGTTTCCAGTACCATTCCTACCCCATAAAATAGTATCTATTCTTCAGAATTTGTACCATTAAGGGATCCATATGCCACCATTACAACACCTATCAATAATAACTCATGTTTAAAATGCAACAAGATGAAGGAGCTTCGTGAAAAGAAGTCACCTTCACTAAGTGGGCCCGCAGGCTATTTTTGGCGCAAAGTCTATTTTTAGACTATGTCTATTTTTAGACATATGGATCATGGTGTATGAGTTGCAGGATGCTATTTATGGATGATTGGTCGAGTTGGTAAAAATAGATGGACCTCTATTTTTAGACATTGGGCGGAATCTATTTTTAGACTGCCAGGCTAAAAATAGAACAGTTAAATATTATTAACCCTTAATAATATTTAGACTATAAACATTATCTTATCCTCTTGGAGCACTTCAGTTTGATGCTTGGATGTGGCACATGCAGCTGACAGAAGGAAATACACTTTTCCTAAGGGTTAGTTGAGCTATTGCATGGTTGACTTCAGTTAGAACTCATGTGGCGGAGTTTGGTGGAGTTGATGAGACAGTTGGTGGAGTTGTGTTCGGTTTAACTTAGTTGAACTAGTTGTATTTAGTCTAACTGAAAAATACACTAGTGATGAGTGGTGTGAATTAATTATTAATTAATTCACTAATTATTAACTAATAAATCAACTAAATAACACATCAGTTAACTGCAATGCATGGACAGTTCAGTGGAGACCAGTGTTAGAGGTGGGTGAAAGGGTGAGTCTGCTATCAGTTGTGACTATAGCTGTGCATGAGATTTGCACACACATTGATTGAGATTGCCAATGAGGATTGCGCAGTACAAGCCAGGTTGATTTGAAATTGGATCTCATCATTATTCATCTTGGATTGCGTAGTAGAGGCAGGCAGACTTGTGGAGGAGATTTGAACCTGTCACTTGTTTAGATCTGAGCTAGTTTGTGTGTAACTATTGGAGATAGTACTGAGTACTTGTGAGGAGTATTGTACTATGATTGTTACATGTTCTCTATCATTGTAATATATAGATAGTTGGGGGTTTTCAGCTGTATGCTTTCCCCATTACATACTGTGTTATATTTGTGCTTGACTATGTTTTAATGTGCACATGTGACTGCTTCTATTAAAGCATATTGATGATCAATTGTAGAAGAGGTTATGTATTATGCATGAAGCTTAAATAATGTGTAATCAGGATAATCTCGGTGAATAATTCAGCTATTATTAAAATTTCTACATGGTATCAGAGCGAAATTGATCATCGGATCTATTATAGTGATTACAATTTATTTCTGTAGACAGAGTCTGTAAGCGGGCCAGGTAGCCTCTGGATCCATCCTTTCTCTGAAAGGTGATATATCCAGTAAATGCCCCTATAGAAGATCTCTGTGCTAGAAATACTTTGTTCTCACAGATCGGAAGCGGTTGAGTTTTGAGCTAGTGGAATTCGAATTTGCAGGAGGATTTGGAATTCGAATTTGCAGCAGTTTTCTTGGTGTCGAAGTCAAAATGTCTTTCAACGGATTTTGACTAGAGTATGCCCTTAAGGGAAGCTCGAATTATGTTGCATGGAAGGACAAAATGGAGGCAGTATTAGATGATAACGGGCTGAAGGAGTTCATAGATGCTGAGGTCCCAAAGCCTACTAATGTTGCTCAAGTTGAGGGTTGGAAAAAGAAGATGGAAAAATGTCGAAGGATTCTGTTGGAGGGCGTGAAGGATCACATTGTATACAGAATGCATGGAAAAGCTTCTCCATACTTGATGTGGAAAGCGTTCACAGATTTATTCCAAAGAAAGAGCGACCAGAGGAAGTTGGCGCTCAAGGATAAACTCAGACACATAAAGATGGAGAAAGGCGACAGTATGCCGAAGTACCTCACGAAGTTCATCCAATGCAGGGATGAGATGGGAAGTGTGGGGTTGACTGTAGATGACGAGGAATTGGTGAGCTTGGCTCTCCTTGGTCTTCCTAAGAGTTGGCATGCCTATCAGGATTCTGTCAATGGTCGGGAGAAATTGCCAGGATGGGAGCGACTTTGGTCGGATCTTGTGCAAAAGGAGATAAGGCGGAGTACCACGGATGGATCTTCATCAAAAGCATCTGATGAAGAAAATCGCACTTTGGCTGCCAAAGCAAAGAAGGGGAAGAGAAAGAAAGCTTCTCATTATGGTGCGAAAGGCAAGAAGCAGGACATGTCCAAGGTGAAGTGCTTTCACTATCACCAGCACGGACATTATGCCACAAATTGTCCACAGAAGAAGAAAAACAAGCAGGCTGCTGGTTCTGCAGTGGGAGAGGCCTTAGCCTCGAAATTTGGGCTGGATTTTTCCCTGATCACATGCTTGGTCTCAAGTGTGATGGGATTAGTATGGTTCTTGGACAGTGGTGCGTCTTTTCACATGACAGGAGATCAAGATTTGTTTTCTGATCTGGATGAGAAAGATCTTGGAGTGCACATCGAGATGGGCGATGATGGTAGATACAGTGCGACCGGTATAGGTACCATTTCCTTTGAGAGGGAGTCTGGTAAACCCTTCGTATTGAAGGAAGTGATGCATGTTCCAGGATTGAAGAAGAATATGATCTCTGTGGCGATGTTAGAAGACAAGGGGTACGATGTTGTCTTCAGTGAAGGAAAGGATTTCCTGCGCAGTAAGACAACTGGAGAAACCCGAAAGATAGGGGTTCGAGTCAAGAACCTTTATCAGCTGCAAGTAGATGGCTGCGCAGCAATGGTATGCAAGGCGGAAGGACTGGTGAGCCGGGATGATGGCGAGCTGTGGCACTGGAGATTGGGCCACCTTCACCATGGAGCTTTGAAGATACTGCAGCAGATTTCTACTGGGCTTCCTAAGGGCACTCTTACGCAGTCAGATTAGTGCAAGGGGTGTACCTTGGGAAAATTTGTGAAAGCCACCTTTCACGAGAAGGATACTCGCGCCACGACGATCCTTGAGAGAATTGACACAGACGTGTGTGGACCTTTCTCAGTAGCTTTGACAGAAAAGCACAGGTACTATGTGATCTTTGTTGATGATTATTCTCGGAAGTGCTGGATCTTCTTCATGCAAAAGAAGAGCGAGACATACTCAAAGTTCTGTGAGTTCAAGGCGCTGGTTGAGAAGGAATCGGGGAAGCATGTGAAGGCTCTTAGGAGCGACAATGGTGGTGAATTCATCTCTGGTGAATTCAAATACTTTTGCAGTGCAGAAGGGATTCGAAGAGATCTCATAGCACCTCATAACCCACAGCAGAACGGGGTTGCTGAGCGGAAGAACAGAACGATCATGGGTGCTGCACGGGCGATGTTGCATGATCAGGGCCTACCCCTTCACTTGTGGGTGGAGGCATGCAATACTGCAGTATATGTGCAGAACCATTGTCCTCACAAGATACTTGGCATGAGTACACCGGAGGAGGCATTTTCTGGTAAGAGACCTGATATTTCCCATTTGAGGATTTTTGGTTCACCTGTCTACTTGCATGTGACGAAGGATGCCAGGAAGAAGCTGGATCTGACCGCAGAGGTTGGGATATTTGTGGGGTACAGTGATACACCCCAAAACTATCGTGTGTATTTGCCAGACAGTCGCAAGACTGTTGTGCGACGGGATATCAAATTTCAGGAGGAGAAAGCCATGAAGTGTTCGCTTGAGAGGGAGCCACACTTGCATGCAGATGAGGAGCTATTAGTTCCTAAGGATGAGCTTCGGGATGTGGATCAGCCACAAGAGGAAGTTCATGGAGTGGAAGAGACCACTCATGCAGCGCCAACCATCAGAGGGCGGAAGTGCACTACAGAAGCTGAGCGACTGGCTCAAGATGCAGAGAAGGTTGTAGGACCACCTACAGCACAGCGCAGACAGAGACAGTCACCAGACCGATACACTGGATACATGGCTCTTGTGAGCAAATGTGTCGTGACAGAGCCATCCTCTTTCGAGGAAGCTGTGGAGGACCCCGCATGGGTAGATGCCATGGTGGAAGAGTATGATTCGATTGTCAGAAACAGTGCATGGGAGATTGTCCCAAGACCGGAGGGGAAATCAGTGGTGGGTTCGCGATGGATCTACAAAGTGAAGTAGGCGGCTGACGGGAGTGTGGAGAAGTACAAGGCGAGATTTGTCGCCCGTGGCTTCTCACAGATCGAGGGGATCGATTATGAGGATACCTTTGCACCTGTCGCAAGGTACTCTTCCATACGGACGATCCTTGCTCTCTCAGCGCAGATGGGGTGGCACATTCATCAGATGGATGTGAAGACTGCGTTCCTCAACGGAGTCATTGAGGAGGAGGTGTACATAGAGCAGCCCGAAGGTTTCGAGATCTTCAGCAGTGAGTCGCATGTCTGCAGACTCAAGAGAGCACTGTATGGGTTGAAGCAAGCACCTCGTGCTTGGTACACACGGATAGACAGTTATTTCACCGGACTTGGATTCTCCAAGAGTGAGGCGGATCCTAACCTGTACCAGATTGTGGTGGAGGGGAAGTTGCTGATCATTGTACTATATGTAGATGATCTGATTTTGACAGGTGATGAGTTGTTGATACTTTCATGCAAGGAGGATCTTGCTAGAGAGTTTGAGATGAAGGACTTGGGCCTCCTTCATTATTTCCTGGGATTGGAAATCTGGCAGCGCAGTGGTGGACTATTTGTTTCTCAGGGTAAGTATGCCCGGGAGATACTGGAGAAGTTCAACATGCATGACTGCAAGCCTGTTGATACTCCTCTTTCTGGAGGTTGGAGGAAGGAGGATGCTACTTCAGCGGAGGTAGTGGATGCCACTGTTTATCGACAGTTGGTGGGGTCGCTTATGTATCTGGTCAATACACGACCCGATATATGCTATGCTGTTAACCAACTTTCGCAAGCTATGGTTAAGCCTACCAAGCTCTTCTAGAAGGCAGGCAAGCATGTATTGCGTTATCTTAGAGGCACATCGGGATATGGCTTGTGGTACAGACAGGAGGATGGGGTGAAGCTATGTGGCTTCACGGATGCAGATTGGGCAGGGAGCCCAACGGACCGAAAGAGCACATCTGGAGGGATCTTCAGTATCGGGTCGACAGCAGTTTCCTGGTACAACAGGAAGCAGAGATCCGTGGCACTCAGTTCCGCGGAGGCCGAGTATATGGTAGCAAGCTTGGCTGCATGCGAGGCTATTTGGATGAGGAAGATTCTGGTCGGGTTGTTCGGGTCGCATTTGGAGCCTATTGTGATTTATTGTGATAACCAGAGTTGCATTAAACTCTCGGCTAATCCAGTATTTCATGATAGATCCAAACACATCGACATCAGGTACCATCATATCAGAGATTGTGTGCAGCGGAGAATCATGTTACTTTCATATATTCCCACGGAGGATCAGGATGTTGATATCTTGACAAAGGCGCTCACCAGGAGCAAATTCGAATACCACAGAGGCAGGATAGGGGTTGCAGATAATCCATATCTTGTTGAGAGGGAGTGTTGAAAATGCAACAAGATGATGGAGCTTAGTGAAAAGAAGTCGCCTTCACTAAGTGGGCCCGCAGGCTATTTTTGGCGCAAAGTCTATTTTTAGACTATGTCTATTTTAGACATATGGATCATGGTCTATGAGTTGCAGGATGCTATTTATGGATGATTGGTCAAGTTGGTAAAAATATATGGACCTCTATTTTTAGACATTGGGTGGAATCTATTTTTAGACTGCCAGTCTAAAAATAGAACAGTCGAATATTATTAACCCTTAATAATATTTGGACTATAAACATTATCTTATCCTCTTGGAGCACTTCAGTTTGATGCTTGGATGTGGCACATGCAGTTGACAGAAGGAAATACGCTTTTCCTAAGGGTTAGTTGAGCTATTGCATGGTTGACTTCAGTTAGAACTCATGTGGCAGAGTTTGGTGGAGTTGATGAGACAGTTGGTGGAGTTGTGTTCGGTTTAACTTAGTTGAACTAGTTGTATTTAGTCTAACTAATAAATACACTAGTGATGAGTGGTGTGAATTAATTATTAATTAATTCACTAATTATTAACTCATAAATTAACTAAAGAATACATCAGTTAACTGCAATGCATGGACAGTTCAGTGGAGACCAGTGTTAGAGGTGGGTGAAAGGGTGAGTCTACTATCAGTTGTGACTATGGTTGTGCATGAGATTTGCACACACATTGATTGAGATTGCCAATGAGGATTGCGCAGTACAAGCTAGGTGGATTCGAACTTGGATCTCATCATTATTCATCTTGGATTGCGCAGTAGAGGCAGGCAGACTTGTGGAGGAGATTTGAACCTGTGACTTGTTCAGATCTAAGCTAGTTTGTGTGTAACTATTGGAGATAGTACTGAGTACTTGTGAGGAGTATTGTACTATGATTGTTACATGTTCTCTATCATTATAATATACAGATAGTTGGGGGTTTTTAGCTGTATGCTTTCCCCATTACATACTGTTTTATATGTGTGCTTGACTATGTTTTAATGTGCGCATGCAACTGCTTCTATTTCCGCATATTGATGATCAATTGTAGAAGAGGTTATGTATTATGCATGAAGCTTAAATAGTGTGTAATCAGGATAATCTCAGTGAATAATTCAACTATTATTCAAATTCCTACAACTCCACTAAGAAAAACTAGGGAATGGAATGTTGGTTGCTAGATAAACCCCTGAGTCAGCCTTAGTAAATTCAAATCGAATTTCTTGAACCGTTTTATGAAACTAGATAAATAGGCTTCAAAAATCAAATATCCCCATGTGGTTAATATGCCTCTAGTGATCGTGTGCCAATATTTTCCTCAAGTTATGGTCTTTAGGACACTATTTTTTCCCAACTTGGTGTATGAAATTATTCCCCACACTAAATTGGATGTTATTGTTGTTCAACATAGGCCTGAATTCAGCTATGGAAACCATGCAAAATAATGTGGCTACCCACTACGCTAATCTAGCTACTAGGAAATCCCCATGAATGGAAAGGGGGTAGCTTGAGTCGATCGGTATGGCAGATCTGCTAAGTGAAGGATAAATAGTGATCCAAATATTTATACTTCAAAGATGCATACAAAATTTCATATAAAAGAGCATGCAACCACAAAAGAATATCACATGAATTAAGTAGAAATGAAAGGCAACCATGAGAAGCAAAAACACAAAATATTGGTAATGGATTTAACCTAGTTTGGTCTGTCTTTGGGCTTTTATCAAAGTGGGGAGGCTAATTTCATTAATCTTCAACAAAAATTCAAATTAAATGCATGTACAAAAGACACCTTATACCTCCATTTATGGGGATGGCCTGAAAATGCACACATTTGCTGAAGAAATGGACTGCACCATTGAATTCCTAAAGAAAAAACATGTCAAATGACTATAAAATTGACCCTGTTCTAACTCAGTCAAAATATGGACCCTCGAGAATCTCATAGATTCCTTCTCTCTCATTGACTGGAATTCTACTCCTCAGATGAAAAATATGACTTCACCACTATGCTTCTTGCGAAAACTGATTAAAATGAGTATAAACTCAGCCTGGTTTTGAAACTGTAAATGTTTTTTCCCTTAGGGAATCTCTTAGACTCCTCATGACTCCCAAAATATTCTTTCCTGCAAATTGACTGAAGATTTGATGGTGAGATGAGGAAACATATCACACTATCACGTTCCCTATGAAATTTTGGTTTGTTTGAGTATATAATTGGCATGAATCTAACACTTTGAAATTTATCCCTCCAAGGAATATTTTAGATTCTTCCCTGATTCTGCATGGAACATTCCATAGAATATTCTCGCCTCAAAAATCATGCCTAGTGTGACCATAGTTCTTCCTAGGCTCATGGTTTTGCACGCACACTTGTTCTCGACCTCTAATCTCCATTGTTGGGCAATGAGCATGGTCTATATATTTATTTCTAAGCAGAAAATACAAAGGCTTGCCCATTGGGCACATGTTTGGTGGATTTATTTGATGATGTTTTATTATGGGAGGTCGACGGTTCAAAACTAGTTGTGACCTTATCGCATTGCAATTTTTAGCTATGGTGGTTAAGTTTTATTTGGCAACATGGGTGCAAACCCTGTTGGCCCATATATAACTTGTGTTGTTATAATGTGAGGGGGTGGTAGGGTTTGACTGCCTACCATCCTTATATATATTGACAGTTGGGTGGTTGCAGGAGTCGAGGGCCCTGGCACCACATAATATATAATAGTATATATGGTGGTGAGGGGTGGCAGTGGTGGTGGCCACCTTCCCCCCTTTTTCTTAATTTTTTTTTTTTTTTGTTGAAAATATTATTTTAAAATTTTGACCTATTTTTGATAGTTTATAGCGAAATTAAAGAGGTAACAAATTCTCATATTCTGGTGCTCAAATTCCGTGCACCGAGACTTTTTCAAATTGTTGCCTTGTTAGTGACTGCCACTAGGGCCTAGTTTGACCAAAACTTTGACTGGCCACAACTTTCATATACGAACTCAGATTTAGGTGTTGTTTACGCCGTTGTAAGTCTCACCATGAGATATTTGATAGGCCTCTAGTTTCACTTCAATGAATTGACTTTGATTTTTAAACTTTTCCAATGCCACTTCTTAATTTTTAGTGTTTCTGGAGCCACCCAGCTCATTCGTCCCCATTGAGGAGCTTTTGGTCCTCAAAAAGTATGAACACATCCTGCACACTTCTTGTGTCCTTGTCAAGCCACACTTTCAACGTCTGCATTCCATGCAATCCCGTGGTACATTCTTAACATACAAGACAAAACATGACTCAAACAACCTCGTACTTGCCAAGAGTTTATAAAACACACTCTGTAGTTAAGTTTACATTATAATACAAACCAATAGCCCAAGTATCAATAAAATTCCAAAACATCATCATTTCTTTAATAAGCGATGGAAAACACATCATCACTTTTACATTTATATCGCAACACGTGATCTAAAAATTGTTGTCATGCCAAACTAATATATCTAGTAAAGCCAACTTTTACTCAACAAACAGAATGGGTAATTTGAATGTGGTGGATTCGCTTCTTGAACATCTTCACCAGCTGGTTTCTTCAAAGGTGCTTTATGGGCATGGAGTATCTAACATGGGGCTCTTTGGTGTCCAACCTCATTTCATTAACTACAATAATTATTTCTCCTCCAAATTTTCTAGATCATCTTGGAACTCTTATCCCTAGTGTGTCTATGATAATTTCTCATGGAATCTTCACTATCACTAGAAGGTGATCAAGTGCTATCATCATTTTTCATTCATTTGTCACTAGTTATCTTGAAGTATTCTCTGACCTCTCTTCTGACATACCCAAGTCCTGCATAGTGCAACAATTCCTCCACTTTGATGGCCCATTCATAATGCCTTTGCCACCATTAATGCCAAGGCCCTTTCGTTGATACCCCATATTCTTCAAAAATTTTGATCCAATTCCTATAATATGTTTCTAAAAAATAATGAAATCATCATCATAAAAAGAACATTAATTTGAAGAATCACTTTTACCTCAAGATTTTTATGCTGTAACTTTTCCAAGGCCTCCTCCTTGGCTTGTAACTAATGTCGTAACCTTTTTTTCTCTTTCTCTGATTCTTGTAGGATTCTTATTAGTTCAATATTATTTTCTAGGATTCTTTGGTTGATCTCTTCGAGTTCTTGGAACAATGAAACATTTGGTTCCCTTTTCATCTTTGGCACAACATCCAATGAAATATTTTTCTGATAACCTGAATCAAAACCCAAGTCAATAGGTCCATCTTCTACGATCCCAAGCGTTGCAATATTCATCTCATGACCTGAGTTTGATCCCAGGTCAATTCATCCAACACCTACAAATACTGCAATTGTGATCTTCTCATCATCCTCGAATTCAGATTCTTGGTCTTCTTGCACAGTTGCAATTATATTATGCTTCTCTTTTATGTCATTCCTCTTAGGCCACAACTCTAGATGCAGTTTCCAACAATTCTCCTCAGCATGCCCTTCTTTTGCATAGTGAGTACAAGAGGGATTTGGTTCTCTTCTATTATTATTTTTTTCCATGTTTGGGTGGTCAACTTGTTCATGCTTCCCCTTGCTTTCAAGATGCACATCCTTCACACTAGCTTCATAAATAGTATTAGGTTCAAATAATAATAATGAATGACACAAATAACTATGCAAAGAGCCAATATATTTAATCAACATATCAAGAGTGTCTAGTGGAACATTCGACGCTAGTGCCTGGTTCCTAAACTCCTCTATAAAATTATAAACATTTTGACCTTTAATTTCTTTCAAATTTTGTCATTCCATCATGGCTTTCTGTGCGCAATTGGTAAAATGGTCCCCTTAAAGAATAAATCAACTCAGAAAAGGATGAAATAATTTTATCACTATTCTTACCACCTTGCTGCAACTTGCCTTCCCACCAGATGAGAGAAGTGTCACCCAATCAAAAGGATGCTAGTTGGATCATAGTTTCATCCTATTTTATTATTTGTATGTGGAAATATAGCTCAACCCCTCTAATCTAGTTGTCTATATTTTCTGCATTAGATACTCCGCTAAGCATAGGTACGTCAAATTTGGCATCCAACTTGGAAAAGGGATTTTTATAAGTTCTTCTACCTCTAAAATAACGAGAAGAGGATGAAAATTAACTTTTGCTAGATGACTGGTAGGGTGGTTCAGGAGGATCCTTTCCTCTTCCTTCATGATTTACCGAGGCATGATCATCTGGTTCTTTATTCTCGGGCTTATTGTCTTCTCATATTCTGTAAAAAATTTGTCAACTTTCTCTGGCATGGTGAAGAAGATCTCGCAATCGCTCTTCCTCCACTCGAGCTTCTCTGTATGCCATTTTCCTTCTTCGTGTTGCACATGTTTCTTCTTTATCAAATTAATTAAGTTTTCCTTCACCTAATTGGAGCTTTCCCCTATTTGGCATGCACTTGCAATTCACATCAGCAGAAGACCTGCACTAATACCAAACTTGATCCAAATCTATTTACTTCAAAGATGAATACAAAATTACATATAAAAGAGCATGCAACCATGGAAGAATATCACATGAATTAACTAAAAATAAAATGCAACCATGAGAAGAAAAAACACAATGGATTGGTAACATATTTCACCCAGTTTGGGTTACATATTTTGGCTCTGCTCAAAGTGGGGAGGTCACTTTCATTAATCTTCAACAAAAATCAAATCACATGCACATACAAAAGTAACCTTGCACCTCCACTTCCAGGGATGGTCTAAAATGCACACCTCTACTAAATAAATGGACTGCACCGTTGAAGTATTGGCACGAAATCGTGTCAAATGACTATAAAATTGACCCTGTTTTGACTCGGTCGAAATCTGGACCCTCAGACATCTCAAAGATTCCCCCAAATATTCCTTCTCACTAGTTGACTAGAATTGTGCTTCTCATATGACAAATCTAACTTCACCACTATGCTCCTTGCGAAAAAGTGAGTAAAATGAGTATAAAATCGACCTAGTTTTCAAACTATGAAAATTTGGCTCTTAGGGATTCTTTTAGATTCCTCATGACTCCCACAAGATTCCTCCCTGCATGATGACTAAAGATCTGTTGGTCAGATGAGGAAGAAAATAACACCATCACGTTCCTTGTGAAATTATAGGTCATTTGAGTATATACTTGCCATGAATCTGATATTGTGAAATTTCACCCTCCAGGGAACCTTTTAGATTGCTCCCTAATTCTTCATGGAATATTCTATGTAATATTTAAAAGAATATTCCTATGGAATATTCTCGCCTCAAAAATCATGCCCTTCCTGGGTGTAGTTCTGCCCCAACTCCTGGTTCCGCACGCGCTCTTGTTCTTGGCCTACGATCTTCATTGTCAAGAAAATGAGCATGGTTTATATATTTATTTCTAGGTAGGCAATACATAGGCATGCCCATTGGGCACAAAATTGGCAGAGTTATTTGAATCTGTTGTATTATGGGAGGTCGGTGATTAAAAACCGATTGTGCCCAAATCTCATTTCATTTTTTGGCGGTTGTGGTTAAGAATAATTTGGCCACATTGATGTGGTTTGTTGGGTCACTGCATTGGGCGGGTCGGCTTCCCAGATGGCGTGGGTTTAAACCCCACTCGCCCATATATAAATGGTGTCGTTATAATGTGACAGTGGGGTGAGATTTGACCACTTGCCACCCGTATATATATTGACGGTTGGGTGGTTGGCGAGGTCCACGGATCCTGCCACCATATAATATATAATAATATATGTGGTGATGTGGGGTGGCAAGGATGGTGGCTTGCCACCCCCCTTTTTTTAATATTTTTTTATTTTAAAAAAACATTAGTTAAACAAAATTCGACTGGTTTTTGGGGTTTACCAGAAAAATTAAAGAGGTGACAAATTTTCCTATTCAAGTGGCCAGATTTTGTGCGCCGAGACTTTCCCAAATTTTTGCCTCATTAGTGACTACCACTAGGCCTAGTTTCACCAAAACTTTGACTGGCCATAATTTTTCCATACGAACTTGGATTGAGGTTTCATTCATGTCGTTGGAAATATTGCGACGAGATCTTTGATCTGACCATGGTTTTACTTTAATCCGGTGACTTTTATCTTTAGGAATTTCCAAATCCACTTTTAAATTCTGAGAATTTCTCCAGCCACCTAGATCAAATATCATCTCGGCCCCTAGCCTCAAACCATAGTTGTCACAAGGTATTTCACCACCACTATTGCATGATTAGCAGGCCACTGTGTATCATTACTTGTTGAAGACACTCCTAGAGAGGCGACCCAGATTTACTGCAAGGATCATGACTCGTGAGATTTGTTTGTTATCCATTCCACAACAAGTCTTTATCTAACTCGTGATTTTATGAACCCCTGAGGTCTGTTAGATGACTGAATTTGGCCTTTACTCAGGTGGCTTAAGTGCTATCATTCCCTACGGCTAGCGATATAGTCCTACGTCGACACAAATGGTGTGATAAACAATTGTTCAACCTTTTTTTTCTCCTCCCTTGGTCACGCAAACTTCCTTCTAGTTAATTTTATGTAATAATGTATAGAACACAAACCTTTATGACAATATCTCAGCCTCCACGCATATTATTATGTGGCTTACATTTCATCTAGTGCAAACTCAGGTATAAAATGCATTGATGTGAAGTACAGAGACACCATACATAGCCTAGAAATTAGGTAGATGCCATGCGCAGTCAGAGAAACACACTCAGACTCAAAAAACGATCTTCGTCAAGCCCCAACTCGTACTCCAACAATGGTATACAAATAAAAATGAGAGAGAGCCTAATCTCTCTTAACAAGAAACTCGGTCTTATTATAAAGTCTAGTGACATGGCTCTTTGTGATGGATACAAAATCGAACACCATTTTAGTGACTTTTTTTATTAGGATAATGACCATACCATATACTATGATGTAAAAAAGGCACATGATGTACGATAGCAGGAAACTTTATATTTCAATCCAACCAAAGGGACAATTAATATATGAATATCATATTAGTCATATGATGACCAATATCAAGGGTAACACATAATTTAAATTGGATGTCACCAAGTCGAATACTATGTAGATTTATTACACATGAATAATGATACCCACCATGCAATTGGTCAACTTAATAATCCACCGGTGCAGAACTTTTTCCTTTGCAGCAACAACGAGCGCGTCAAGCCCTGGAATTGTTGTCACAACTCTCCAATACTTCCACCTGTGGCCCGTTAAGAATTATGACAGTAATGGATCAGCCTTCGAGGTCTTATTGATCTCTTCTGGTGTATTAAGTTTTAGAGCTATAATATCTGCAAATCAACCCAGAGCTAAAGTTGTTTTAATTTTGGACTTAAGCAATAGCTCTTTTCTCCAGAGATCTAACAAATTTCAAAATAAAGATAAACTTGATCGGAAAGGAATGGATCTGAAAAATATTAAATGTTAAGATACTAATAAACTTATTGATATTTATGCAAATATCACCTAGGTTGTATGTGAATAAACCACTGAAATTGATAGACTACTAGCTAGGGTGATTTTGGGAGACTACCGAAAACTATATTCTCCTCAAACTCTCAATGTATTTCAAAATTTTCTGCAATGAACCCGCAAGATGGTAGGAAAACTTGGCTCTGATACCACTTTAAGATCCCAAATGTTAAAAAATTTAATAGATCTAGCACACTTTAGTGTTTTGATTGAAAATAAACTTTCAGCAAGAACAATAACACAAAGGGATTTGAAAACACAACCACTTTATTTAACTAATAGCTGAAATAATACTTGCCAAAATTATTAACATATAAACCCTTGCCAATGGCATGAAAGGATGCTAATAAACAGACTCAGCCAACTTAACTTTGAACCACACTTGTGGACCCTAGATAGATCCACCAAAAAAATTCACCCATGAGTTTTTTTTCCTTGGGATTAGACTAGAACTGGCCTCGCCAAATTCTCAACAAAGATAAAATAGATAGATTTAACTGAGGATGATCTCAATGCTTAGCGCCTATCCCCATTTATAGGCTTGATGGAATCTCTAGAAACCTTGTTTTATTTTTTTCCCTCGAAAAACGAAGGAAAATACCATGGGCATATATGTTGGGAAAATACCACGGTAAATACCATGGGTAAATATTGTCCATTTTGACCATATCCAGAAAAAAATAAATATTACAAACATGAAGACTACAACTTTCTAGCTTCGTAAGGAGGGAGAGTTCAATTATTATACGAAGAGCCATGTCAATTTCTTAATTACATAGGAGAAAGTTAGTATAGAGGGGCATGATATGGTAAAGAGGTGGTGGTTGGTGAAGAATGACCTTTATTCAGTATTAGCAATAATTAACGGACTTATCATTGGATATGCTGGCTCAATTTTCTCAGTTACTTAGCTTTTGGACTTGCATTCAACTATTTCTTTGCATCATGATATATTGGTGGGCCCCTTCATGGAAATATGTCATTATTTGTGGTTATGGTTTTGCTATGTTCCTTGGTCTAAGACAATTTTGGGTTCCTAGTGAGTGGCACACACATGGCCTTCTTGAATCATGTGATTTGGCTTCTATGTATTATTGCACTTGGAAATGAGCCCTGGATATAACTTTCTCTAAGCTCTGAAATATCATCAAAATTGGAAGTCTCCAGCTTCGAAAACTCTATCTAATTCAAACTTTGGGTGTCATCCATGAGTAGTTTTGAGGGCTCAACTATCTTATTGGTACACATAGCATATAAGGAATTATCACTTGAAGTAAATATTTTTTATAATCAACAGTATCATAAGATTATTTTCCATACAAAAATTCAGCTCAATCATAACTTGGTAGATGGGAAATATGTCAAGATTGTGGAGGTTTTTTAGTACATGTTACAAGAAGCCATTTGAATCAATCACTAAACTACTGAAAAATACAATGCATGATATGGAGTCAACTTTCTCTTCAGCCTCTAAATGTGTTGCTCTTTTGTTTTCCTCTAATTAGCTTTTAGATATGCTACAAAAAATTTTGTAACCTAGTTAGAAATGGAAATGTGAAAAATAAATTTTGATTCATAGGAATGGCAGAGATTTTGAACCAAGAACCAATGTGAGAGTCTCTCCTGAAACCAATAACATGTAACTTCTAATTAAACCAATAACATATAAATTGTAAGTTTAAATAACATCCTCTTCAAATAAAACTTTCAATTATCATTAAAAATAATTTTAATTTTTTTAAAATAAAAATAATAAAAATATGAAGAAAACATAGTTTATAATTTTTACACTAAAGGTGTTCCTTTTTTAAAATGGTTAGGACAAACTTTCATCTACCCTTTTCATCTACGTGTGACATTTTTGATATCTACCCACACTTTTGAACTTGGCATCTGTCCACATTCCAAATATTATATGCAGTTCATCTGTTCAAGGTTGTTTATGCACTGTTAGCAACCACACATGGGCCATTACCACCATTTTCGCCCTTGGCTCTGAGGCTTTGGGGGAGTGATTACTTAGGTGGGCATTTTAGAACGTGATGGGACCTTATATAGAATTTTCTAAATCATGAAAAATAAAATTAAAGGTTACACTCTAAACAGAATATATGATAATAGTTGAACATATAAGACAATATATTTGTTTTGATTTTTTTCATCATACCTCAAGAATTGGCAACAACTGTTTCTTGAGTTAACTCCGTTGTATCATCATGTGTTCCGATGCTTCGTGTGGGATGATGACCCACTACTATTTTCTAGGTTTCCTTTGAAACTTTCAAGGCATTGTTGAGGTCCTTTTTTAAACCGAAATAAAATCGTAATAAGAATTAGGTCCCATATGATTGAGACGATAAAAACATGGTATTTGTGAATTGATTGATAAGCAGAAATCATCCATACCTTTAATTGTTTCTTTATGTAGCGTTCACAAGGTCGAACTCCTCTCTAATCATACTTATGTTTGGTATAGGTACAATATATATCCACAAATGGTGTTGTGTCAATGAAGAAAAAATCCACAGATGAACAACTCACTCTTGCATCATGCATATAGTTAGTTCATGATCTTGAGCTGTGAATATACTAGAATAGAGAAGGGACATCAAAAATTCCTCCTTGTGTGTACGATATGAACATATTTAGCAAACCGATGGAGAAATTATAGCTTTAAATTTGTGGAGTTAGTTCAAGGCAATTCAAGATGAAGCTCCAAAGCTAATTGTAAATTGAATAAATTGGAGTTAGTTCAAGTGACTTCGAGAAGAAGTTCTGTAGATAATTATATATTGAATAAATTGGAATTAGTTCAAGGCATTTCAAGATGAAGATCCACAGTTAATTGTAGATTGAATAAATTTAAAACTAAGTTGAAGGCCTTGCTAGAAATTTTATTTGAAATGTTGAAAAACCAAGTTGGTATTAAAACCCAACTTTGATTCAATAGATCAGTCTATTGATACTACCGAACTAAAGGAGGTGGATGACCAAGATATCAATAGACAAAAACATTTAAATAGATAAAATTATTTATATTGAAAATAGTTAAGCCTAAATATTTAGGCTATATATTTATTGTGACATGGTAAGTGAATTGGGAGATTTCACTATTCTTCTTACGATCCCATAACAGGGAAGCCTTGCAGTTTTGAAAAATAAATTTTTGGGTACCGCATCTGGGCATTTTCCACAAGTGCATATTATCATTTGAAGATCCTATTTGAATAAGGGTTGACACATGGTACAAACATAAGTTTTCAAGATTTGCAAAGAGTATATTTCAAATATTCTACAAAGTACAACGATGTGGTTGAAGAAGTGTTAATGCACTTTATGTTTTTCATAGCCTAAGTTAATGGATTTCATTGCCTACGTTAATGGTTGTCGATGTATGGATATTGGTGGAATGCCAAAGGTCATGCAATATTACATGTTGCAGTAAGAGGAGGAGAAACAATTCATGTGTAATGGATCCCATTCATGGATGTCAATATAGATGTTATATTCACAATTATGACAAACATCACATAGAAAACAACTGCAAGAGAAAAAGGACCCATCGTCATCACATTGAAACCATATGCAATGATTATATTGGGGTGAGGGGTTGAGGATGGTATAACCCAGGGCTTGTGCCAGCTCTGAAATGGAAAAATATTTCACGAGAAAGTGAATTGACATTCTTTAAAAATAGTTTTGTAATTGTCTTGTAAATGTATGTCATGGTTAGAATTAGTAGAGAGGGATATTTTTTACAATGAAGAATAAAATATGGAAAAGGTTATCCTTCTTAGAAATATTTACTCTGCTTTATGCTACGTTGCATTAGTTTTCGGGATGGTTAACTTACTATTCACTAAAATAAGTTATGGTTTTCTATTTATCAATCCAATTATCAATGCCTTTATGGTGGTCAAAATGGAAGATATATGCCCAAAAATTCCTGATATCTTCCTACAAAATCCTGAAATTGGGTAGAAACTTCTCTGAAATTTGTTTGGAACATTGTTGAAACCTTTCGGAAACGACGTGGGAATGGTTAGATTTTTTTTTTGACAATTCCCAAGTTGTGAAGGTCATAATAACATGGTATGTGTTATATGATCAAAGTGTTCAATCAATAATGACAGTTGAGGTATTTTAGAGAATCAGTTATACTTGATTCAAGGTGAATCCCCATAGTTATTCATGTAGGAACTGAGGCAATAATTAATTTGTAATTAAAGTGATAGAAATATTGAGCAAGGGGTAAAAGAGATATGTTCACAATCAAGTGAGTATGTAACATGTATCATTGACATCACATTAACAAGCTAAAATGAAACAAATTGGCATACCATGTATAATGTTGAAAGAAAATAACATAACATATAAATGCATTTCAATTCTGATTTTTTCAAGCAATTATTACTTTACATTAAAACATTTTAATGTTCAACTTTGAATTTTTGAAATAGTTACAGGTTTACAATTTTTTTCATTAATTCTATTTTTAGTACTTAATAAATGTTAACTTAAAATGGATCTATGCCAATTAAAATTTAGATATTTAAAAAAAAAAAAAAAAGCAACATTGGAAATAGTTATATATATATATATATGGCCCTTGTAGGTTTAATAAATTCCACGTTAAATCCATTATATAGCACTAGCCCACCCAGCAAGCCAAGTATACCTTTCACTCGGGGGCAGAAAGCATTGGGACATAAAGGCATTCTAGATTGATGGGCCAGTAGCCATTCACAACCCTTATCACGTTACATATGCAATTAGTCGGACATTTTTATTTTCCACGGTTTCGAGGGACAATTGTCATTGATTTCCACGCTCCGGATTCCCACGCTGATTAAGGAAATGGAACCAACACACTCATGTGGCCTTTGGTGGTTTTCGTGACGTTGTAGTTGTAGTTTAATTTGGTTGTTTTTTCGCCTTGAAAATTATAGAAATTTTGGTAAGATTTTAAGAAAATTTAGCAGGAATTTTTGTAAATGCAGGTTATAACTATTAAACTTTAATATGTTGGGTGGTATAAAGGTTTTTAATGGTGCTGTTTTTTGGCCTTGAAAATTATGGAAATTTCGGTAAGATTTTAAGAAAATCTACGAGGAATTTTTGTAAATGCAGGTTATAACTATTAAACTTTAATATGTTGGGTGGTACAAAGATTTTTAATGGTGTTCAATCCATTTTTATTATCAAAATCATGATTCAGACACTCCTATTGTAAGACTTTTAAAAATAATTTGACCAAAATTCCAACCAATTTTAACTATCCAAATCATTCCTCCATCTCATTAAACAACTCCTTCCTTTTATGATTATCCTTTCAACGTAGACTGTGTAGCAATAATTAACTCCAAAGGTTGAGGGTGAAAATAGTAACAATCTACTATGAACAATTTTATATTTGATACAAGATATAGACTACGTAAATACACCCCACTCTTACCACTTCGTATAAAAATAGATTATATATTTCAAAATTTGTATGGGCATTGGGCTGTCATTGATGGTATATTTTATAGGAAGAGTGCAACCATTAAGGAATCAAGTGATTATGGAATTTCAACAATAAAATAAATTATAATTAATTACAAGATGATAACTGATAATGAAGTTATTGTATAGAATTTCAATAATAAAATAAAGTAAAATGAAATACAAGATGATAATTAAATAATAAAATGAAGTATAATGAATTATAAGATGATAATTAAGTTACTGTATATGAGATTTTTTGAAATGTCTTTAGTTAAGTAATTAATATGTTTTTTTAATTGATTTTTTTTTTAACTTTTAATTTAATTAAAAATATAGTCATTTTATAAATAAATAAAATTATTTATTAATAAAATTTAAAAATTAATATACATAATTATATTATAATTTAAAAATTAATACATGTTAATATAAAATATATTAAAATATTTGAAATATTATTAATATCTAAATAAATTTTGTTATCAAACATTTTAATTTTTTTTAATCAAATCATTTTAAATATTTTTAAAATAATCAATTTCTTAAAAAATATTATATCTAATTATATTAATATTTCGTTTATTAATTTCTTTTAATTAGTATAGTAAATAACATTATATCCCCAAATAAAGTGACACGCCCAACCCCAAGGGGAAGGGATATCACCAAATCCCAAGTCACATGCGAGTGGAAACATACCCCAAAATTGGTTTGTAAAGCAAATGCAACATGTATGGGAGATGCATCACACGACGAGAGCTCCTTCTTCATTCCGATATTTGTTACTTGATGTGACACCGTATCTTTCAACCCAATTTCATATATGAAATGTCACATAGCTCACTCGCAAGGTCTGTCATGTTGCACTACCCCATAAGTTCGACATTTATTCCACGGCATACCAAGACAATTCACTTTGATACTCTGCTCTAGGTCTTTATCATGCCTTGTTTATTAGGTAATCTAGTGATTTGCTCTGGGACAAACTATTCCCCTTGCCGAACTTTGTCTTGAGCTCATGTGTGATCATGCGTAATCACTTGCGACTTCCAACTATCAACACAATTCGATTCACCGCTCATCCAGTTGGCATTTAATTACCATACTGGAGGTTCGATCGTCGATTCGATCCCTCACAGGGCATTTCAATATTACTGGAACGTATATCATTGTGGTTCGTTCCTACAGGAAATCACACCAGTTCATCCACAGGTTTCAGTATTTGTGGCAATGTATCCGGACGTTACAGAGCTCTGAGTATGCATGCACTTATAAGCATATCAACAAAGAGGAACACATAACCATTCCAAGATTAATACGAAATCTTCATTAATGTAAGTATGACACGCAATGTATGTCAAAACAATACAAGAGAGAAGACTCTATCCGAGCTCTTTGTACTCTAATTTTGGCAAGCTCTCACCCACTCTCTGATGCCGAAATTTATGCACTTTCCCATACATAGAATCGACTGCATGATTTTAATAGTTAATATTCAATCACAAAATTAAACTTAGCATGAATCTAGTTAATCATCACAACCTTGACTGATATCAAACCAATACGAACCAAGGGAAATCAATCCCCATAAGTGATCACACAAATAGAGAAGGCATTTTAACACGCCGTTGATTTAGAGAATAAACCTTTCAATTACACATACTAACATAAATATGCATGAAATCTCAACTTATTTTTTTTAACTTAGAACCAAAGGTATGTAGAGATAAATATATGGTGCTTTGTCTCGAGCTATACTATCAAATATTCGAATTCCACCTCTAGGGCTCAATATTGGTTACCTACATACCAAAACGCTTTAGTGATGAAATCTCGTTCAATCAACTGCATGTTGTTGGTTGTTTCTTATTTTTCACTATACCAGTTCCTAGGTACCTTCTCCAACATATTCATGAACATGAAATTTATTTTCATGAATATGAAACTTATTTGATGAGAGCATTTCGAGTGTGAAGTCTAAGATTGATTTTCAGTAATGTGAATAACTTAATGCCCGATTGGATGTAATTGTATACGAGAGACATCATTGCTGTCTCCATAATTAATTAAAATTGTTGTGCTCTCAAAAACAGTGGACTCTAGTCTGTTTGTATTGTTGAGTTATAGAACTAAATTAAAGATAAAGTTAGCATTTATTTGTTTCTCAGATTAATCTATCATGAAGAATTTATATTTTGTTTCCTAAATTAAGCTAGCATGAAGAATTTTTTATTTAACCTTATAAGATAAATGAAAATTTGCACTGATTGGAAATGGTTATTTGAGAAATATGTGTATGTAAAATTGTGAAAACCTTGATTACTATTTTAAATTTCTATATTTTGAATGTAAGATTTAGAGAATTTTTTATGAAAAAATTTGTATCCTAAAAATGAATATTTTTTTTGTAAATCATTATTTTAAATGTAATTAAATTTATTAAGTTCTAAAATTAATTAAGGATATTTGTGTTATTATTTTGTTTTTGAAATTATGTAGCTATTTCCAATTTTAGAATTTAGTTATGAGCATGCATTCAACAATATACTTTATTTTTGACAAAAAGATATTCCTAAACCTTCTATTCCTTCTTTGTATCTTTGCACTTTTAAGAACAATTATTAATTTTAACTTTACAATAATGACCAAACAAAACACCAACTCATTACCACCTAATTACAAAGGACTTGGTTGAAAAGCCAATGGCGCGAAGCTACCGTGTGTCGGATTATCACTGAACGCCTCTAAGTCAGAATCCATGCTAGAAGCGGTGCATGTCACTCTTTGACTGTATCTCGACCCGCAGTAGGGGCGTCTCTTTGTCACCCCCAAGGGCTTGTATCATTTGCAAACTGCGATCGTGAAGCATCTCGGTCGGGGCAACTTTGAAGTTCAATTTCAAACAGTCGTTGAGAAGAATCCTTTGTAGACGACTTAAATACGTGACGGGGTATTGTAAGTGGCAGAGTGGCCTTGTTGCCACGATCCATTGAGATTCAACCCTTGGTCGCCTCGATTCGGAGCTTCTCTCTTCTCACTTTATTCAAAATTTGAACAACTATCGTTGTTGCACCTTCTGCCCCCCATCCTTCATTCAAACATCGTTTCTTTTGTTCACATCTCAAAATGCATTTCTTGCCTGGGGGCGAGAAATCCGGGGTTTCCATGCCATGACTGCGAGAGGGTTCACCAGTGTGTGGAACTTGTGGTTGGTGGCATGGAAACCCCAAATTTCAATGTTGCGGCATAGCGTAAAACTAGCCTAGGCCTGCGGAACTTGGGGTTTCCCCCAAATTTCCATGTCGCAGCATGGCGTAAAACCAGCTCAGGCCTGCAGAGCGGGAAATCCGGCGTTTCCATGCCACGGCTGCGAGAGGGGTTGCAAGTCTGTGGAACTTCTGGTTGGTGGCATAGAAACCCCAAATTTCCATGTCACGGCATGGCATAAAACCAGCCAGGGCCTGCGAAACTTGGGGTTTCTCCCAAATTTCCATGTCGCGGCATGGCATAAAACCAGCCCAGGCCTGCGGAACTTGGGGTTTCCATGTCCTCCCGCGCCCCCGAGGGAAAAACGCCGGGGAAACCCCAAGTTCTGCAGGCCTATGTTGGTTTTACGTCATGCCGCGACATGGAAATTTGGGGTTTCCATGCCACCAACCTCAAGTTCCACAGACTAGCGACCCCTCTCGCAGCCGTGGCATGGAAACCCTAGATTTCCCTCACCCAAGCAAGAAATGAATTTTTGAGATGCGAACAAAAGAAATGATGTTTGAATGAAGGACGGGGGGCAGAAGGTGCAACGACGATAGTTATCCGAATTTTGAATAAAGTGAGAAGAGCGAAGCTCCGAATCAAGGTGACCAAGGGCTAAATCTCAGTGGATCGTGGCAGCAAGGCCACTCTGCCACTTACAATACCCCGTCGCGTATTTAAGTCATCTGCAAAGGATTCTTCTCAACGACCGTTTGTGATTGAACTTCAAAGCTGCCCCAACCGAGATGCTTCACGATTGCAGTTTGCAAATGACACGGGCCCCTTGGGGCGACAAAGAGACGCCCCTACTACGGGTTGAAATACAGTGAAAGAGTGACATGCACCGCTTCTAGCGTGGATTCTGACTTAGAAATGTTCAGTCATAATTCGACACATGGTAGCTTCGCGCCACTGGATTTTCAAGTCAGTTGAAACCACGGAGGACGAGTATTACAAAACTATGGATATTTTAAAACTATGGATCTTTTTAGTTAGAGAGATATTGTTTTATCATCTAATTGCTTATAAATCTAGAGTTTTACAATATAAATGTTCCCACACCACGAAATGAAATTCTAATATTTTTTGCGACTGTATAATATTTTCTGCGTTCTTGAATATGACCACCGATATTCAAATTAGTAAACTATGGGTTTCTGTGGTTAAGTAGGGTGAATCAACTGGCGGGCCTCTTTCTCGAATACTCTTTATTGGTTCAAACTGTCTATCGTGTTTTCCCTTGTTCGCCACCTAGCGGAGCAATGAATATCCACTTTTAAAATAAATCAAATAAAATATATTTAATATGTTCATTATTTAACTAAATTTACCACCAAAATAAATTTCACCAGAAAGTTCTTTGCCTTGTCCTATTAAGTTTATGTCGATAAAATTTCCATAGTGCACTTTTTCCACGGACGGTCCCAAACACTTTGAACCGGAGTAGATTTCTATAAAATTATTCGAAAAAATGTCTAAATAATAATATTTTTACGAAAATTTTGGTTTTTATAAAATATGAAGTGTATTCTAGAATCCAAGATTGAAAAGACGGAATAAAGTGTATTCTAGAATCTAAGATTGAGAAAAAATTATGTGTAATTTATATGTTATATTTTAAAGATTCCAATCTCCGTTTTATTATTTCATATAAAAGTAAAGTTAATATAATAATAAATTTAATATGTAGATGGTTATGCATTCACTTTTTTAATATTTTTAAAATTGAATATTTTAAATTTAAATATTAATGTGAAAAAAAAAGTCAATAAAACTCTAATTTAGAAAAGTGAATTTTATATATATATATATGTGTATGGAATTAAGCATTTTATTTTATAAAAAGTTTGAGATGGTATTTAAAAATGTTTTAATATTTTGTTAATGAGATTTTTAATCATGTATGGAAGTAGTTGTAACACACTTTCTTACTATCCAGAGTTTATATTAGGGTTTGAAGAGTGTGTTTCTATAATGGACCATATTTTTATAGTCTTATTATGGAAATATGGTTATAAAATTTCTTGTTTTTCAACTTAAAAAAAACAAATATTATCATTGAGACCTAATCATCTCATTGAGACTTATCCACCAATATAAAATGTTACCTCAATCCAAATTACGAATCACAATGTAGATGCATTCAAAGTTAGGCCTAGAAAAATACCCCTTGCCACATCATCAATGACCCCCACATGGCATTAAAAGCAATGCTTGTGTGGCAATTCCACCACTGTAGATGGATCCACATGGAACAAATTTGTTCCACCTTGCACTTGGAAGTTGACACATTCATTGAATCTGTAGAACTTAATTTAAAGTGGGGCCCTAACCTCGACTTGACCAAGTAGCCTGACCCACCCAACCTCTACATCTCACTTGATTAAGTTGACCTTGCCGAACCCCCCACCCCCCCTCGTTCGACTTGAGGATCTCACTAGTAGAGCCAACGCACTTTACCAATGTTTCAACATTTAGAGAATTTCTAAATTTCTTTCTAAGATTTTTCCACTAGCCTGAGCCATTAATGATTTGTCTTCCTGCTGACTTCTTCTAGCCTGCCTTATCCATGTAAACCATAAACCACATGCCTAAAAAATCAACTAAACATGCCAATGTGCACAGATGAAATTTACTTCTAGAATTCGCACGAACAATTATAAAAACTAATGCCATCACTTGCCCAATAAAAACACATAAATAACATGCAATTTGACTGTGCTACTTAGAATCATCGGGAACATAACCAACCCCCAAATCCATCATAATTATACATTCCCTCCAAATCACAACAACTCACATACATAGAGCATTACAATGGAATATAACAACATTTTATGTAGTAATCCTTCTGCATCAAATGTAATAAAATAGCAAAAAGACTCAATATCTCCTCAAGGTTGGAAATCACTAAGATTCAAGCTCTCAACATGTACATGAATCTAACCATTCCTTGGAAATTTCAAGGTATCAACATGCCACTTTCACGTAGGAATGCACATCCCTCATTAAAAACATAGGCATTTAACCAGCACATTAAACATGCACATATCATTTGAATGTAAGAAGTATAATGAATACTTATCTTATACAACCAAACAAACTGAAAACTAAGATCACAACTTCAACTCTACACATAACCTTAGATGAGCTGCAACTAATTATTTCTTGCAAATGTCATCCCCAGCCAAATTTTAGAGCTTGAAGAAGAGTAATTTTAGGTAAATGAATTGATATTGTCGGCTAAAACATAGTGTCTTGAGGCTACAACACCTCCACCCACCAGCTATTCCAACAATTTGATTGCAAATAATCCAACTTCACTTGGACACAGTCAATGTCAAGGCAGGAACTAACTCAATATCATTGACTAAAACATGGTGTCTTGAGGCTACACCACCTCCACTCACTAACTATTCAAGTATTTAAAAACACAGTGACATCAACACAGGGATTCTTCACAACACGAAGTGTTACAAATCGACTTCATGGGAAAATATTCTACTTTAGATGGGAAGGTTCATTAACTGGACATGCTACCATGGAGTACAAAGGTCACTCTTCTAGGTAGTTCATTAGTGAGAGCAAACACTAGTGTTCTGAACCGAGGGCCACACATGGTGTTTCATCAACCTACAAGTACTTGAGTGCCACTTTCTCATGCATAGTAGGTTCATCAATCCATAATCTTCCCAATGGATTCTTCAACCTTAAGGTAAGCTACTACTCTGTGATATTAACCCAACAAGCCCTCTTGGGTTCCTCATCTAGTTACCAACTAAATTTTCTCCTTTGCATATTAATTTTCATATCATTCCTCTTTGAGGAAGTTCTTCTTTCTCAATCCCACGATGCCTTCTTTATTCTTCTACTTTGTGTGAGAGAATGATTCGTGAATCATTTTCTCAACAAAGACCCCTTGGCATCCACTTTTCTTTGTTACCATGGACTAATCACCCACCTCATTTCATTGTCTACACAGAAAAATTCCTTAGACAACACGACCCACTCTGCCAATTAACTTTTTTCTCCGTTCTTACTTGTAGGTTTTCCAAACAATAACATGGGCATGTCCTTTTCTAGTTGAATTAAAAACACAGTTAGCCCATTAAATCATATCATTCAACCTCCCTTACTAGCATTTAAATAACCAAGTTTCTCAAGAAATCTCCCTCCCCAAGCTCTAAAACATGTGTCCTTTTCTCTCAACCACTTAACTATGCCTAAATAATTACAAGGAATATTTATAATGTATACAGGAGGGAATTTGCAAAATGGGTATGTTATAGTACTGGGATGTCAGACCATTGTCATCACAAGTAATACATTAATATTTATGGCACATGTGGCTTGATATTTAGGGAATATCATTAACATTCCGTCATGCAAATAATTAAGTTAATTAGCATTCATCACCTCCCCTTAGTCCACAACACTGGTAGGTTATGTTTCCAAAGAGTTCACCTATGGTGAGTTGATTGTTGTTCTTCAAATTATGCTTATATCTATCATTTTTTTAGACCATCTTTTCAATGGACTTTATCTATGAGACACCTTTATTTTTATCCCTCCACTTAAATATTTTCTTCTCTTTCTTCCACTTCTCTCTGTTGTTCAATGAATAGTGTCCAACATCTATAAGTGAGGTTACGAGACTAACAGTTGGCTTGGAAGGCCTCAAATTTTTCTCCTATCTACATACTCTAAGACTCCCATATTTTTTTATCTATGAATCCTTTGTACTTATTCCTTTCCTCTATCACCATGGCACACCACTGGGCTAGTTGTCATAAGGATAGTGGAAAATAGGTTTCTTTGGGTTGTGAAAGAGCTCGTTTCCATGTTGAATTCTCCACTCTCCTCTATAACAACTAGACTCCACCATTGGGGCAGCACGGGCTCAACATCTTGGAGGAAGAAAACTAGGAAGGAGTGTTAGAGTCATTCAGACATGGTAATGATAGAGGATATTTCAACCTGGGTTTCCAAAACTAGGAACATACGAGATGGGTAGAACTAGTACATTGATATGATAAACCTGTATTGGTATCTGAAAACACTCCTTGCAAGGTTCTTTAAGAAGGAGTTCAACTGCAGGTGGTTAACATTGAGGGAAGGTTGGATTCTATCAAAGTTGGCTCTGATCTAATCTCATCCTCTGGTACGAAGAACAAGGATGTGTCTTCCAATTGAAGCGGAAACCTTGCTCTCCTCTTGATTTTCATGTTTCAATCCTTTATAAGTTTTTATATGAATTCTAAAACTAGTTTTTATGATAAGCCTTGGTCAGAAGCTAGTCCTTCCAAGCAGTAGATAGCTCATAACAATTTTACTCTAATATGTTTTATTTCAGTTCTAAAACTACATTTTGTTTGTGTTTTTTTTTTCTATTTGCTGGTATGATTTATAAAGCAATACACTAGTGATGAACAAACATATTTTGGCTATGCAGTTTTGTGGATTATCAATGGAATCTTAAGCTTATAAAAAAATGTTTTAGTGTTGTTATACATTTATTGTAATTTTGTATTTATTAAGTGTTAGGAGGTAAATTAATTAAAAATATATCTATTTATTATTATTTTATTTTTCTAAATTAAGAGTTTGTAATAAAAATAATTAGATTTCCTACCATTATAAATTCATGCTTATATTAATAGTCTGTAATTTAATATGATCGAGGTAATTTCTGATTTATCAAGGGTTGAGAATACGATGCAAGTCAATACTAGCTAGGTAATTTATGATTTAGAAAGGTCCAGGACATCTGAAGACACACCCATGTGGGTCCCACACCTAGGGCATTCCTATCCTTCTATCCTCACCATAATAGGGCAAATGAATTCAACAAGAATTGAACCTGTATGGGGAGACTGTGAAACCTACCTTGAAATTCAACCTATTTGGGGGGAGTGTGAAACCTACCTCCCTATTGTTGCAACTACTAATGTCATAGGATTTTCCAAAAGTGTACCTTCAATTTCAAAGTTCAATGAACTTTAAAGAAAGGTTCAAGTTCGACTCAAGTTAGCCTAGGGTTTCAAACAAGTTTGATTTCCTCTATTTGGTTCAACCTCTATATAGTGATCAAACATTCCCTTTGTGACCTATTTTTCATGTATGAGTATTTTTGTAGAGATCATGAGGCTTTAATAAGTTAGTTAACCCACCAATTATCAATTATTACTCTTTGTAAAGTCATTTTGTCAAATGGCCTCTATAGGTATTCTAGTTTTGAGAAGTCAAAACCAAGTATGGATTGGAACATTTTCATGGACCTTATAGATGCCATATTGACATCTTCCCACCTAAATAAGTGGTGTATTAAGGTGTATTCTAATTATTCAACATTTTTTATTTTCTCACTCGAATATAATAATAGAAATTTTGGCGACATTGTGATTTAATATTGTTTAAAATGCATTTTAAAATTCATAAATGGATTCAACACCTTGAAAAATACCATATCACTTAGATTATATATTTTACATAGCTCAAACTTATGATTCCAAGGAAACTGTTCCAAGTTTTAGGCAAAATTGACCAGAAAATTTCTTGGAAAAAAAAAACATCAAATAATTAGGGATGATCATATGAAGATGCTACTCAATTTTGGTGCAATAAAATTGCATAAGCAATTATTTTCAAAAATGTGTATGAATTATTAAAAACGTGAGTTTGTTCCTCTTTTTTAGGTTTGAACCTTGTCGAACTCCACGTCGAGTTACTGACATAACCAAACATTGCACATACATTATTTTAATGCACATGCACTTTAAACAATAATCCATGTGTTTTTATTTGTTCATAAACAAAAAAGGGCCCATGGGGTCGCATTATTTCCCCATGGTCATTATCCCATCCACTAAATTCTTTCCAACAAAAATTAAGCATGTATGTGCTCTTGGTAAATGCTTTAAGTCTAACAACTTGCTTCAAAGGTTAACTGGTCAAATTAAGTCATGTTTAATTTTTCTTTTCATTGTTTGTATGAAAGGAAGAATTCAAAATTTTAAAGGATTTTCTAAGTTGCATATTTATTATATGCAATTATGATGGCTAAAAACCTAGAACCAAACAAAAAATATTCCCCACAAATAGAGCCACGATAAAAAATTAATGTAGAGCCAAATCACAACCTAGAAACATAGGTTACAAAAGATACAAATCAATTAGGAATATTGATTGAAGAGATTGGAGACACGAGAGAAACATCGTGAGTTTCATTACCCACGTCCCTTAACAATATTAGTACCTCCATTAATCATTCCCATGGGTATATTACAAATTATCACTGAATAGAGAATTAGGATGATAGAATTATACTGCATTGATATCATAAAAAGAGAAAGTTAAAAATTTCAATATCACTGAAAAAATGATTTTGGAGTTATTTATTAATCCAAGATCCAACTAACCCTTTAATCCAAAGAAGAGATGTCTTTGCATGGATTGGTCCATATTTGATCCATGGAAAAATAATTGGATGAGTTATTGGTTTATGGTTTTTGATAAACCTCCTTCTAATAATAGGGAGGTGCCATTAAATTTACTTTGCAAATTGTTTGTTGAGTTCATAATTGGTATGCACATTAACATTTTTAATATTAGGGAGTTCTAGGAGGTTGGTCTTCGGTTTACCCACAATTGAACAAATGATAGGAATAAACAATTATTAGGGCCACCTTTTCCTTGGTGTATGCCCAAACACCTCCCCTCCCCTCCCCTCCCCCTAATCAATAACCCCCAAAGGAAGCTCAACTTTTGGATTTCCTTATTGACACTAGTCAAATGGAATAACATATATCACATGTATTGTAGTGCAACATAGTTCCATTGTGGCATCCTTTAAATGATATTTGTTGAATGAGTATCTTAGACCTCTATGTGTAGGGCTTTCAGGCCACACTGATTATAGACCATTGACTCCACTTAGGAAGGGTAATTTTTTTGGTTTGAGTACAGTAAATCCACATATATGCTCTCATTGTGGGCATACTTGTCATGTCCCGATGGAGGATCCTATACATGATAAATTTGTGGATCAAGTTAGTACAATTTTTAATTAATGTTAAATCATTAGTTATATATTTGATTATATAATTGAAAAATATTCAATAAATGTAACTTTAAAGTACTCCTTTTTTACTTTTTTTTTTTTGGCATATACAAGCATTATGAGAGTATATGTCATGAGGTGGAAAGATGTTAGTCATCACAATCTCAATGTAGTGATGAATGAAACATTCGATATTGCGACACCTCAAGCACACATATTTAAATGATTTTTTTCATGTCCACTTGACTAATAACTTAGCAAGATTTAAAAATTTGTTGTTTTGCAAATTTGTCCAAATTATTTAAGAGAAATCAATCTTAATTTTGTTGTGTTTCCATAGGTGTCTAATGAAAATTTTGAGCATCCATCTCCACATAGGATTAACAAATCACATCCCACCTAGGTCACATCATTTATATTATATCTGGTTTTACTATGAGATTCACTATCTCATTCTAGTTCGATTTTATGTTTTTATATTAATCAAAGATATTACAAATGAATATGCATGTGTCAGAATTCCTAGTGTCTTCCTTGTCTATACTTGCTCTTATAATTTCTATCGACTATCATCCCTAACCCATATGTATGTAATATAAGCCAAGTAATCCTTAATCTATAGACATGATAATCCTTAAGATGTTGATGCTTATGATTAATATCCACATCTATTAGATATAATTAATATCAATATTAGTCTATTCGACATTAAGCAAGTGAAGGTATTACTCAAATCCCTTTAGAATTTCATTCCTATGCTAAAAAATCATTAAAACAAATATTCCAAGATCCTTAGTCTCAACCATGAAATTATACTCCCTATATCCAAACACATATAACCACATTACTCCTATAATAAGTTTTAGTCCATTCATATAAAATATCACTCCTAATATACATCCATTTATAACTCTAACCCCTAAACCTTATTATTCCCAATATCTAACTCTTATAACTATAGGCACTATCCCTAAACCTTATTATTATTATTATCGATAACCACTAAACCTTATAACCATAACACGTCCCTGCTTGAATGATGGACTCCATGGATTAAGGATCTTATATGAACTTGAGAGAGTTGAATTTAACATTGGAGAATATTTCAAAATTTGACAAATTCGGAATAAGGTTAACTGTCGGACAGTGTGAAAATCCAGATAAGATAATCCTTCCAAGTACCTTTTAGTTCAAAATGTCACTGACAACTGCTCGACGACCCTACTCTTGTCAGTCAATTCAAAATTAGTATAAACTTCTATATATATATACCTACATAAATATAAATCGTATAAAATAGACTTCAGTCAAATCAAAATAAAGATGACACTTCCACAAATATACCATTAGTATAAACTTCTATATATATATATATATATATATATACCTACATAAATATAAATCTTATAAAATAGACTTCAGTCAAATCAAAATAAAGATGACACTTTCCACAAATATACCATTAAGCAAAGGGTGGCTGCAGCTACAACTGCTGGACAAGTCGTATAAAACCATGGAGGATGTATATTACAGATTGGATCTTTTTAGTTAGAGATATATCGTTTTATTAGATATTTGCTTAAAATATGGGGTTTTACAAGATAAATATTCCCAAACTGCGAAATGGAAGTCTCCAATAATGGAGAAAAAGCATGCTCATGTTGGCTGCGTAATCTGCAAACTGCTGCAAAATATCAAATATATAGATATTGTCATCGCATTAATGTAACGGCTGGGTATAACTTATACAGCATTCAATTTAGATGAAGCATGCTTGGATTATATACAGTTAAATCTGTCTTGCCTATACTTCTTTTTACAAAGTATGGTATAGCTTGATACAAAATATCTGCTAGTTATGACTTGCAGATTCAGGTTCTGAATATTGTTGGGCATCAATTTACGGAGCGAAACAATTGAGAAACATGTCGTCGATGAAGCTGCTGCTACGACTAGTACTCGTAAAAGTAGACATCATAATCTTCAATGCAGAAGAAGGCAACTTACTGATCTTATATTTGCTCGGCTGGAGTTTCTTAGATTCCTCGCCCTTATTTTTGTTCAACGAAATGCTACTATCTCGTTTCTGCATCAGCAGCATATTTTGCTTCTGCCGGCTTCTCACATAATCCTCTGCCATGTAAATGTCCATAGCCAGATCCATTGAAAACCTGCACGCTGTAGCTGTAACCTGTCACAGTTAAGTAAAGTAGGCCCCGCGATCTGTGATAAATTCTTAGTCTATTAAAACCAGAAATTTCGAATGGATGCAGGAAGACTTGAAGTCAGAGTGATGAATCAGTCATCGTTTAGTGATGAATGGCATGAACTTGAATCGAAAATTTGCAGGGAACGATAGAAGATAGGCGTGAGGTATATATCATCACTAGAGAATAGAAAACCAGTGGGCGTTGTCCATGTGCTGGCAAAAACCGAGGGTAATGATATTATGGAAACAACATACAGTATAACATATAATCTGCGATCAGCGATTTACCTCTGCAGAAAGCCCGCGGAGTGGATAATGTTTTATGCGTTCCTGCATATGTCCGCCCATATTCAAATCAAGAAACCGTGGGCTTCTGTGGCAGCGTAGGATGAATCAGATGGCGGACCTCTTCGTTTATTGCTTCAAAGTGTCATTTCAAAGTGACATTCGTGTTTCCGCTTGTCGGCCACTTTCAAGAAAATATATATTTTTATAAAATATGCACTCTATTAAAAATAAAAACAACAAATCGTATTCTAGAATATAAGATCGAAAAGATTGCATAAAGTGTATTCTAGAATCTAAGCTCGAAAAGATTGCAGGTGTAATTTATGAATTCACCCCTTTTAATGTTTTTAGAATTAGACTTTTTAAATTTAAACATTAGTGTGAAAAAAGTCAATAAAAATATAATTCAATAAAGAATATATATATATATATATATATATAAAAGAGGGTAAAATGTGAAAATTAAGTATATTACTTTATAAGAATGATATTTAAAAAGGCCTCATGGAAGATGTGGTTTATTGGCTAAGGAGGATTATTAACATATGCAAGAAATTAAGTTTAATGACACTCATTACTTCTTATTGCTCCACAACATGGTAAGGTTTTGTTTTTAAAGAGTTTAGCTATGGTGAGTTGATTGTTGTTCTTTGGATGATATTTTTTTATTTATTCTTCTTAATCTAACTTTTTTCCATCTCTACTATGGACTTTATTTGTTGGAAATCTTTATTTGCATCTTTCTCCATCAATATTTTCTATTCTTTCTCTAATTCTCTTCGTTGTTCAATGAATGGTGTCCTACCTCTACAAGTGAGGTTACAAGGCTCATAGGTGGCTCAAAAGGCTTCAAAGTTTTCTTCTGTTTACATACTCTAAGACACTAATCTTTTCGGTCTCTCAATCCTTCATGTTGCTTCTTTCCCCCTGTCACCGTGACACACCATTGATCTAGATGTCACAAGGGTAGTGGGGCATAAGTTTCTTTGGGTGGTGTAGGAGCTCAGTCCCATGTTGAATCCTCTACTTTCCTCTAAGAAAACTACACTCCACCATCATTGCACCACAGGCTAAACATCTTGGAGGAAGACACTAGGCAGGAGTGTTATGAGTCATTTGGACATGGAAATGATATAGGAGATTACTAGGAACATGTGAGACATATAGAATCGATACATTCATATAATAAATGTATATTGGCATCTAAAAATGCTCCTTGGAAATTTTTGTTAGAACACCACATCATGCTAAATAGTATTCTAATGAGGCTCGAAGTAATTCAAGTGTATTTTTTAAACATTAAGGGAAGGTTGGCATGTACAGAAGAAGGATCTGCTCCAGGCTCATCTCCTATCACAAAGAACAAGGATGTGGCTACTTCAGTTGGGGTGGAAACATTGTTATCCTCCTTATTAGCATTTTTCATAAGAAAGTCCTCGCAAGCACTAGATAACTCATAAACATGGTAGTTTGATATGTTTCATTTTAGCTATAAAACTACATTTTACTCATATTTTGTCATTTTGTCATTGGTCTGGTTTCCCATGAAATACAGTAGTGATGAACAACCATCTTTTCCTATGTAATTTCGTGGATTATCAATTGAATCCTAAGCTTATATAAAAAAAAATATAGTTTGTTATAAATTTATTAGCTGTTAAAATATAAATAAGTTTCAAATTAATTTTATTAATACATTTGTATTAAAATTAAAAAGGATTTTGTGAAGGAACTAATTAGATTTCCTACCATATTAAATTCTTGTTAATATTAAAATTCTACAATTCAATATGAGCTAGGTAATTTATGATTTATCAAGGGATGGGAATAGCATTCAAATCAATACTAGATAGTTAATTCGTGATTTAGCAAAGGCCAAGACATGTGAAGACACACCCATGGTGGTCCCACACCTAGGGGTTTTCTACCCTTCTAGCATCACCATAACGGGTCAAATTGATTTAACTAGAATTGAACCTATATGGGGAGAGTGTGAAACCTATCTCAAAATTGAACCTAGCCTTGGGAGAGTGTGAATCCTACATCCCAATAGTTGTGATTACCAATGTCACGGGGTTTTCCAAAATTGAACCTTGAATTTCAAAGTTCAATGAACCTTACAAAAGGTTCAAGTCTGTCTCAAGTTCGCCCATAGTTTTGAACAAGTTCAATTTCCTCTATTTGGTTCAACATCTTTATAGCCATAAAAAGTATCCTTTCTCAACTCTTCTTCCTATATTTCTATTATTGCATAGATGACAAGGCTAATAGGTTATCTAAGTCACCAATTAACAATCATCGCTCTTTGTAAAGTCTTTCTATCAGATGGCCTCTATGGTTATTCTAGCTTTATGTAGTCAAAACCAAATATGGATTGTAAACTTTTCATGGACCTACTTTATGCCCTATAGACCTCTTCTCATTTGAAGAAGTGATGATTAAGGTGATTTATTGTTTTATCGTTAGGATTTGAGAAAATAATTTGTTGTGAGACTGTTATTTCTTATTGTTTAATATGTATATTTGCGTTCATATGCAGATTCAACACCTTAAAAAATTCCTTAGAACTTATATTTTTCATATTACTTAGTTCAAATTTATGCTTCCAAGAAATCCATACCAAATTTCGGGTAAAATTTCTTAGGAAAATTCTTGGAAAAAAAAGGATAAAACATCAAATAGTTAAAGGCATGATAATATGGAGATGTTGCCCAATTTTGGTGGAGCAGAAGTGCACAAGAAATTGTTTTTAAGAATGCAGATGGATTCTTAAAAACATGATTATGCTCCTTTTTCTTAGGTTCGGTCATTTTTTAACCTCCACTATGAGTTACTCACATGATCAAACACTACATACACAATTTTTTAATGCACACCAAATCTAAAAATAATTCATGTGTGTTTCTCTATTTATAAGAAGAAAAAAATTCCATGGGGTGCCATTGTTTCCACCATGGTGATTATCTCATCCATTGATTGCTTTCCAAAAAAAATTTAACGTGTGCACAAACTTTGTAAATGTTGCAAGTCCAAGGGCTTGATTCAAAGGCTTGTCAAAGGTAAGTCATGTTTCATTTTTATTTTTTATTTTTTTTGTATGAAAGAAGGAATTCAAAATGTTAAAGGATTTTTTTCAATTACATATTTATTAGATGCAACTACGATGGCTAAAAACCTAGAGCCAAATTAAAAAACCATCTCCATTGAAAATAGTTATTGATGCCAAAGGGTATTTAATGAAAGAGTAACTTACATATTAAAATAGAATATTCCAAGACCTTTCCAATGGTATATGGAACTCCCTTAATTCCATAGGAATGTGGAGATATGAAATAGTTTTTCAATATGACCCAATTAAAGTACAAGCAAGACCCATTTGGATACCCTATCTTTGAATAATTTTTTTTTCTTCAAATTTTTAGCTTAAATTCAAGCATTAGATATACGGTTGGAAATATTATTCCGAGACCTTTCCAACGATATATGGCACACCAACTCATCATGGTTGAGGAGAAATGAAGTTTTTAATATTTACTATTACATTTTTCCAGGTGCACTAGTCAACCCTAACCCATTATCCAAATGCACTATAAATAGGTGTGAAAAGGAAAATTTCTAACCACTCGAATCAAGCCAATTCGAAATTATCTAAGAAAGTGAAGGGGTAGTTATTAGGCTCATACCTCATAAACCAAGTGAAGTGAAGCCGAGTTAGAGAGGTTTTCTATGGGAATCGTTTTTGGGTATTCTTTGGGAAGGATTTTCATTATGGTCAGAAGGTAGGTTGCAGAGCTATTCTAGACGCTATGTTCAGGCCTAGTTTGAAGGTTCATTCATGGAGTTTTGAAGGATAAATTAAGATCTAGTTTGAGGGCCAAGTTCTGGTGCATTAAATGCCACATTCATGTTTATTTCGAAGGTTGGGTTTTGGTGTTTCAAACAGTGAGTTCAAGTCTAGTTTTTGTTGAATTTGTAGTATTGTTATAGACCAAGTTATAATTTGATTTTTGAGGTAGAAAATCTCTATTGGGGAGTTTTTGAAAGGATCTTTATAACTTAATTTATCTTATCATGCATCTAAGAGTTCTAAATATGGATTTTCTTCTTTATTTTCTAGTGGGATGGAATAGAGTCTAAGAATTTGTAAGTCAATGACATCCTCAAGCATATATCTCTATATGAAACTCATAATAGGTCCAATATAATAATTGAGAAGAAATAAAATAGACTTTTCTGATTATCAATTTTGAAAGATTCCACTTGGAACAAACTAATCTTACATCATATTTCCACTACACAAAATATTGATGATATATAATTATGCGATCATGGGAGTATTGATTGATCACACTAGCATAGCTAAAATCAAGTCAATAACCATGATTTTTTTCAATTACCTTGTACATGTATAGGAGATATATATTTATCATTGTCAATTTTTTTCTTCATGAATGGATCTTCTTCAATTCAATATTCAAAAGTATCACTTCATCTACCCAACATATTAGATTTCATTTCTTGGATGGTCGTTTACAATAGATTCCTTGAACTCATTTTCAGTAAAAGGGGGATAAGCTTCCATATCACAAGACTTAGCTAAGAAGTCCTCCACTTATAAACATAATTTTTGGTTTCCAACTATGGATTGCACATTAATTTTAATATAGTCATAGTCATCATTTTTCTCAAAAAATTGTTCTTTCCCTCATTTGAAACAAAGAGCACATCATCAAATTTTGGAAAAATGAACTTCTTTCCAATATGAAATGTCATTATCTTCAAGGAGGTTCGATGGAATTCTGCTATATCATGGGGATTCGAAGGGTTAGATTCAGTTAAAAGTACACATTATTTAGTCACCTTATTTCCACAAATGTTTTCATTTCCAATTCCCCTTGGCTTAACTTTGGCTCATGTTCACCCATGGTTTTGAAAAAGTTTGATTTCCTTTATTTGGTTGAAGCTCTACATAGTCATCAAAATTTCCCTTTCTGACCTATTCTACATATATGACTATTTTTTCATAGATCACAAGGCTAATATTTTATCTCAGTCACCAATTTATACCAATCATCACCCTTTGTAAGGTCATTATATAAAATGGGCCAAAAACAAAATGGGATTATAAACATTGTTTTCTACCATCATTTTCTAGATTTGAAGGCCTAAAGTCACTTCTTATTAAATGATTATTGTTTTGTTATTTTTGGGTATGAATTAAACTTTTTTTATATCCATTTAATACTACTTAGATGAGCTATTTAGGAATAGGTGCTAGTATATCACTTCCAACTTTCCCCTCGCCTTTGAATTTATTTGTTTACAAACATTTGAAAGAGGGATTCATGTCAATATTTCTTTAAACCAACAAGTTATTTCTTACATGATCAAATTCCCATGCCTATATAGGCTCATTTAATGACATTGCTAAACTAAGTTGGAAGAACTACTTTATTGTAAATTATATGTAGTCCAAAATTCACTCCTCATGGGAATCATTACTTTCATCATTTACTTCAATCTTACCTCCTTATTTCACTCTTAACATGATATAGGTATTTTATAGCTAACTAAGTTTCCCCTAGTTCCTTGAGCCTATGAGGAATTAAGGGGCCTACTGAGTTAAATCATCTCAAAAGTTTCCTTGTAAGCCTCAACTAGAACTTGTAAGTTATGATCAACCCTCTAATGACTTGAGATAGTGGAGGAAGGCTAGTAACCATAACCAAGCCTTTATGACCAATCCAATAGAAATAAGGAGCACTAAGCCTTAATCTAGTAGTAGAGATGGACTTCACTGAAACTCTTTGGCCTACTAAGGTGACTCTTAGGGAAATATTTTAAATTTAATTTCTTTGCAAATTTTAGTTCTCATAAGGTGGTGTAGCGCCCTCTTGAGATTACATTAGTGATACAATGCCGAAGTGACCCTTAAACACACCTTATTATCTTATGATTGGCCATGCATTTTGGATTTATTCCCTCCAACTTCTATGTAGTGACCTCCTAGACTTAAGGAGAACACTATAAAAACTCTGCAAGCCTCAAGCCAATCCTATAACAAAAAAATAAGCCCTTTCTTGAATCTTTCTCTTAAATACTTGAATTTTCAAGCCACCACAATGCCATATTGAGCATCATTCCAGTTCCATAACACCATATTAATCATTATTCTAACACCATAACACCCTCATCCCTAAAGGTAGCACTACAACCTTGTAACTTGCCCTTCAATATAATTTATCTTCCTTTATAAGCTTCCTTATACTTTCACTGAGGCCATCACTACCAATATAGTAGCCCACTAGTCCTCATAACAACACAATGGCCTCATAATTTCTCTCTTCAGCTCATATGTTGGCCTCCTTGTCTCTTTATGTCATTCAATTGAGCTTCAATGAATTGTTATAACACACCACTGAGCCATAACCCGAGACTATAATGCTTCCTTGAGCCTTAAACAATCAACGAAAAGAAACTCTCAAGCTATTCTCACACTCTTAAGGATTTTTCTTGATTTTTCCTAAGTCATGTTGAGTTAATAAAAGGTAAATATCAAGTTAAAAAAATAAATTATTCAAGTAATTAATGCAAAAAAAAACTCTTCAAAACTATTTAAAAGAGGCTCATAATACTCTTTATCCATCACATCATATATCCCTTGTCTTGAAGGTCAAATCACATTATTGGTGGAGCATTTCACCTTATCTTTCCTAGTTATCAATAGATTTAGTCAACTAAGCCAAAGTAAGTGATTTATTATGGTTATTCAACTTGGTTTTGGTATTTATGGTCATTTTAAAATCGTTATTTACCTAGAAATTATTTTGTTTGTGTGAATTCACTTATTTCCTTCATATTTAACCAAGTGGATGAGTATTAGTTTAGTTTTATTGAATTTTGGACTATGTTAAGCTCTTTCTCTTCAACCATCTCTCCCTAGTGACTCAGTGCATATTGTATCATATTTTACAATTCATGGAAAGAAGGAAAAAACCATTAGCTCAACTTTAATAATAGTCTTAGAGAGTTGTATAGCCCATTTGACCCCTCGCTAACTACATAACTATCATTATCTTTCTCAAATTGACCTTAGAATTGTAACCAAGTTGGATAGCATTTGTTTTTTTTTCCTTTGCAACATTTTTCATGAAAAAAATGTCGAACAAATATTTTGACAAGGCATAGAAACCCTCAAATTTTGATTTTCTTCAGCTACCTATGTTTTTTATTGCTACATCACTTAGGGTTTCATATTCTGAGCTATTCTCCTGCTTCGAGCTCAACGTTTTGGTTCAAATCTTAACTAGTTCTCTATTTATCAAAGTTGAGTGAAAGAGCAAGTTTTCCTTACCCATAAAACCTAGTTCTCCACTTGATACCACAATGAATTTATTCATGGGACTACACCTAGCCATCTTGGTTAATATTATGAATTTAATAATATTACTTTTTACTCATTGATGAAACCCATCACCTTGCTCAAACCTAGCTAGCCTTAAATCTTAGACCTGTCATATATTTTCATTTTTCATTATAAGATAATATCTATAATAGGTTATTTTTACATTTATTGATTTTGAAGGAAAACCATGTCTGTATCCAAGAAAATATATTGTGAAGCTCCATTCAATTAGTAATTTGATGAAGAAGAACTTGTTAATTACTCTGGGCCTAAGTTATCGAACACTCCATGTTTCATCAATAATTTTATCACATATAGATTGCCAAACATACATATGGTATTTCTGAGGGAGGATCCACCAACATATGGCCCAAATATAAAAATATATAATATTTCTAAGAGGTCTTGGCTTCCAAATATGGCTTCCCATCCACATATGATATTGCGTGTAGAAGTTATAAAATGGTTGGTGAAGCGTGCAGACCCAGGAGATTTCATGATCAAGGGTAGCCATTAGAAGCCTATTCCTTCTTTTATCACCTCTAAAATCAAGATGCACTACAGGTTACCCAAGGAATAATTGTGCGTAGATGAATATTCGCTTACAAACTTTGGGATTTTTCCTAGAGAATTACTCACGACAGGGTGGAAAAGCATGGGTACTTTCAGAACATGGGTAAACAAAGAGTATCGAGGCATTATGTTGAATACACATTTTCAGTTAGTGGTTACTATGTTATGTAAAATTTCTGATTGACCCAATTTCAATACCTTCCTTGAATGTTGGGTTCCACTCGTACATTGTGGCAGTTGAAGATAGGATTTTTAACTAGGTATACATATTATCAAGCTCTTTATGGGCCAATATTGAATAGGATGAGAACCACAAGGAATTCCAACAACCTTAATTTTTGATTCCCTCTTACTTGTTTGAGATGAATCATTCAAGAGAATATGGTCCATATTTAGTGCAAAATCCTTTGGGAGGTTCACTACATACCATCTTATGCACATGTTTTTCAATATTTTATGGTGTCGTTGTATGAGACTTTGTTTGAGGAGGTTTCCACATGTATCTCAAAAATATTTAGGTAGGTAGTGCCATCATTCAATAATTTTTTCATGGACAAGGATGGGATTCACATCAAAGTCTTAAGATAAATTGACTTCCCCTCCTATAGCCCATATTTGTCACTAGCAAGGTAGAGATTTATGAAATAGCTTATTAAGTCAACACAGGGTAGGTGGATTTAATTCACGAACCAAGAAACATCCCTAGACAAGCATGTCTTTCCACTTGGGAGAATATGAAGTGAAGGACATCAAGAGCTTTAAGGAATATTCTAAGGATATAAACTTTTATTTTTTTGGGACCCAAAATTACACTAGTATGGTCTAAGGTCCACAATGAAGGATCATTGGAGATCATACAAGTATAGATGGGATTATTAGTTAGAGACCTGGGAAGAGAAAGAGAATCATAAGAATTTTTTGAATTTGAAAAAATCATTTGAAGATGAGGCTACAATCCTACTGAGACAAAAGTTGAAAAGGTTTAGGAAAATATAAAAAAAAACGTCTTAGGTACAAGAAACTCAGAAGTAGTAGGGAGAAGTATTTTATTATTTCAAGATAACGAGCGTAGATTCATATTAACTCTAGATCTATCAAGCGTCGAGAGGGATCAAATATATCGGGGTGAAAACTTATTTTTTGAGTGAAAAAATTATGAAAGGCTTACACCTACAAATATTTCATCCCTTTTGGAGCTTGATAGATCTAGAGTTAAGATGGATATACATTGGTTTCACACACACACATATTCAAGTGAGAAAACCTATCATAACTCAGTTATAAAACATAAAATTTATTTTCAAAGCAATGTAGATCAATGAATAGTAAATTTTAAGTAATGCTTATCATTATAAATATAATATTACAAAAGAAGGCAAGAAGCAAAGAGTTAGGATATATGCAAGAAGCAAGTAAAACAAGTGTTAGGGCCCTATATTACTAGTGTAGTCCCTTATTGTTGTTATTGTAGCTACCTTATTATTATTGGTGTGCCCCTGTAGTCCCCATATTGTTATTATTGTGCCCTTGGATTATTATTGTTAGGTCGGCTAGGATAATATTGTGACCGCATGGACTCCTATATATAAATGAGGTTTTTTCCTTTGTGTCATCCAAGAATTATTGATTTATGTAATGTAAAGGAGGTTTCCCCCTCGAAGTGGTTGATTTCTAAGGCATTGATCTCTCTTTTATTTTATTTTGGGATTTGGTTTCATAGAATTTAGTATCATACTCAATCCGATGGGAAAATTGAGATAGTGAACAAATTTTTGGAAGGATATCTTCGTTGATTTGTATCTGATAAAAAAAATGATGGTTCAATTGGTCACGTCTGGCTAAATGGTGGTAGAACACTTCCTTCCACACTGCAGCAAAAATGACCCCATTTATGGCACTTTATGGATATAATCTCTCATCCATCACATCATATTTAAGAGAAAATTCTAAGGTTCAAGCAGTGGAATATCACATCGAGCATCAACAAAAAGTTCTCCAACTCTTAAAGGATAACTAAATTTGGCACATAATTGAATGAAAAAATAGGCAGATCAACATCTCTACGAGAGAATTTTTGATGTAGGCGACTGGGTATTTTTACGGCAACAACCATACAAAAAAATGTCCCTCAAGCAAGATAAGAAGGATAATAAATTATCACCAAAGTAATATGGTCCTTACAAGGTGTTGCAAAAGATTGGTACTGTGACAAACAAATTGGAGCTTCCTGCATCTTCTTGAGTGCACCCAATTTTCAATGTTTCATGCTTAAATAAGGTTATAGGTGACAAAATTCTGGTTCAAACAATATTGCGAGAACTTGATGAGGAAGCAAAAATCATATTGGAAGTTGAAGCAGTCACGGAAACAAGAACTTGACAACTATGAATCGATCAATTTCAAAGTATCTCATGAAGTGGAAGAACTTACCCACTGAAGATTTCACATGGGAGGATGAGAATTTTATACAAAAGCATCCAAAACTACTCAAGCATTGAGGAAAACACTTTTTTGGACGAAAGGGGCATGTTAGGGCTATATATTACTAGTGTAGTCCCTTATTATTGTTAGTGTAGCTCCCTTATTGTTGTTTTTGTACCCATGTAGTCCCCATATTGTTATTATTTTTCCCTTACATAATTATTGTTAGGTCAGCTAGGATTATATTTTGACCCCATGGACTCTATATATAGAAAGGAGGTTTTGTCATTCGTGGCATCCAAGAATTATTCATTTATGTAATGTAAAGGACATTTCCCCCTCAAAGTGGCTGATTTCTAAGGTGTTGATCTATCTTTTCTTCTATTTTGGGAACTAGTTTCATAACACTAAGATATGGTAAAAATTAAAAATACAAAAGAGAAGACAATGACAAATATGAGAAATTTTATTAATAAATTCTTTTTAATAAAACCACCGATATCCATCATTTCAATCAAGAGCTATTTAGATTAAATTAAATGTTAGAGTTGAATACCTTCACCAATAATCTTACACTTGGGAGTTTGGATATTGGCAAGAAGTAAACTAACCAAGATAAGCTAAAATCAAAAAATACACAAGAGAAAGAATACATTAAGCTACATTAGCCCTAAAAATGTTTAAAGAAATATTTCAAGAAAAATGAAATAAGTAACAATGTTAATAAAAGTATTTTCATATTTCGTTTTAGGCATAGAATGAGACAAAAAAAAATAGAATGCATATAATCCTTTGATTTTTTTGTTAATCTGCAATAAAAGAACTATACATGAAATGAAAATAAAATATTTAAGTACAACCATTACATTTAATAATTACACTTACAAGACTTAAATTAATTGTAGGAAACATATACATCATCCAATTTTAAATAGAGTCGAGTGTTTAAAACACAAATAAAGTATACAAGTTATAAACCTCATAGGCTTTAGCAACTTATATCCATTATTTCCATCTAAAAGTAATACACAATCAATCATAAGTTTGACATAATAAATTTGGTTATTTTTGTGTGGAAAATTCAATCTAATTTTGTTACTTTAAATCAACTACATTAGAGAAGAATAGGATGGAAAAACCAAAATGTTTACCTAACAAAAACTATAAATTGACTAATTGACTACCAATGGTAATGGTAATAATATATAGGTCAATACTAGCCCACATGGTGTAGAGCAGTAGGTGATGGGGTGCATTGTTAAGGCACTCTGTCTGCAAGGTCACCGGTTAGAAACCCGTGGGTGGGATGGGAGGAGAAAAAATGGAAAGATTAAGATTAGTCTAAACTACCAAAAATAATAATAATAATATATAAGTCAATACCATGAACTTTCATAAACCTAGAGCTCAAAAACCATTAATAATTTGAAAGTTTACCTTAAATACCAAAGAAAAATTAATAAAAATAAAATTGATAACAATAATAAAATTAATTAATCATTTTTATGTTAAATTTTACATCAAATTACATTACACACCTTTACCATAAATAATTATTTAATTTTAATTAATTAATTAATTAAATTTTTATATTACGACAAATTATATATATTTGTATTATTATGATGGAATCAAAATATTTACATTACATTATATTAAGTTACATTACAGATCTCTACCACACTCACTAACTAGTACCTCTCTCTAAGTAATTATTCCATTACTTTTAGGGTAGTACTATGGCATGAGTCAAATAGCAAAGAACATCAAATAATTATGGCAAATTAGTGGCAGTAAAATTAGTATTGTTGTTGGTAAATAAAAAAAAAATTAACAATTTATAAGTGTTTGGTGATTCTCAATTTATTATCAAATGGATAAAAATTAAAAAAAAAATTGTCAAAATGTGTTTAACTCTATCTTCAACTATGTCAAAAGTTTGAGAGTGTTTTTCTATTTACTCTTATGTATAAAAAGAAATATGCACACTCATAGTTATCGAAAGATAGAACGTAATAAACATAGTAACAAGTAATAATAAAAAAATGAACCTTTCATAATATTATCACGCTCCATTTCATTTATGGGTGAGTTACTTCTTTTTATGAAAAAAATTATCTTTTAACAATTTAATCATTCTATTTCTAAATATTAAAGCTATATTTCCAATATAGAAAGGATATCTATTAGCTTCCTAAACAGTTTTAAACAATTTCATAAAAAGATGACCTAATTTCTATATATATACTCTAGCCCTTTCAAAAAATAAATTAAAAAAAAAAAAGATATTCTCTTATGCGGGAGGAAGAAAAAAGAACTCACTCCTTACCCACCTAATTGTAACGGGATAGCTGATATCCCTTCAGCACAACTTTCTTTATGGAGAAACCGTAACGACTCTTGAGCTTGGGTACTCTAGGTTTGAAATTTTCTCCCTCTCAGTCGGTTTTCTTGTGATTAAGCAAATGGTCTATATTTAAATTTATTTAGCTATCAATTCTCAAATTATTTTATTATATCATTAATTGTACAAATAAAATTGTTGATTTTTTACAAATTTAAATATTGATAATAACTAAAATTAACAAAATAAATTAAATTTTAATATTAAAATAAAATAAATATATGATTAAAAAAATGTTAATAATTTAAACAATTATAAATTCTGAAATATAACTAAGTTTATATTTCTACATATCTATAAAATTAAAATTATACAAAGATTCTTCAAGAGGTTTATGCTTTAGTGACAGACTCCAAGGATAAGGATCTCATAGGATCGCTCATTTTTTTTTAGTTCAAACTACCATTTAGTAAATGGTTGTTGTGTTATGGTTAATCTTGAATTGGGAATGACAGTCTACAATTAAGGGTTCCGAGCACATGTTTTTGTGGCCCATGGTATTATACCAGTTGTAATTGGTTGGAAAGAAGCCTATAAATAGGCCTATTTTTCTCCATTGTAAGGGGGTCAAGCACCAAGGTGCCAAGGGTTGAGCAAAATCTCCTCGACCAGTGTGAGGGGCCAAGGGCTAAGTAGGGTCTCCTTGGTCAGTGTATGGGACCAAGGGTTGAGCAGGCTGTCCGACAGGCTTGGTTAGGGTTTTGGATAAATCTAATAGAATTCTATCAGGCTAGGTTTTTCCTGAGAGTTGGGGTTTTCCCAAGATTATTATTGGTGTTATTACATGTGTAATTGCTTTTATTTCTGTTCATGGTTAATGTTTTATTTACCTTTCCTTTTAATACATAACAATGGTATGAGAGAAACTGTAATATTTTTTGTAACTATATTTTGTTGTTGTTGTTGTTGTCTGAAGTTTAATTATGGATAGATATGCTTAAAAGATGACAATATCTATGTGTGAAGATTTCGGATGAGAAAATCTATGTGTGAAGGTGTTGGATCACCATAGATGTTTTTAGATATGCGTGTTAAAATGTTGGATCAAAAAATTTCTTATGTAATACGAAGTTAGAAAAATGATGGACGCAGTCATGTGAAAAAGATCAAAATAGAAGAATAACAAAGACACACTACATGAGGGCCATGGTAAAGTATTGATTATCTCTATAAGTTGTAGAAAAGTAAACAAAGTAGTCAAAGGGTCATTCTTGATCTTCGACGAGGTGGAGTGTCAATCAAGAGCTTCAACAAGGGAAGCTCATTATTCATTTGAAGATCAATAGTTTGTGAAAATATGAGGATGCCTATTGTGAGAAGTATTCTTTCAAATTTTAGTTTTCTAAAACACTTTTGGGAAGAGGTTGTCCAAACAACTTGCTACTTAATAAATCGGTCTCCCACAACTTTAGTGGATGGTGACATTTCTGAAAAAGTATGTACTCGTAAAGGTTTATATTATGTTCAGTTGAAAATATTTGGTTTGGAAGCATATGCACATATTTCTAAAGAACATAGATCCAAGTTGGATGAAAATTCATTAAAATGATTTTTTTTTAGGATATTCTCATAATGAGCTAGGTTACCGATTATGGGTCTCTTTTAAAAAAAAAAATATTAGAAGTAGTGATGTTATTTTGAATGAAGAAAAATTGTTTAAAACTAATGAAAAAGATGTGGAGGAGAAAAGAATTGTTACAATTCCATAATAACAGGAAATCAACCACCATTACAAGAAGACACATCAAAAGATAATGACCACCCATTGCAACAAAATGAAAGTGAGGAACAAAAAGGAGAAGAACATGAAGAACAACAAAAATTGCAGCACAAAACTCATCAACATGTAATTCTTCCAAGCGACATAAACATTCACAAAATTATTCTCCCTCAGAATATATTTTATTGAATTATGAAAGTGAACCTTCTTGTCTTCACAAAGCATGTGAGGGACAAGATAACATCAAATGGAAAAAATCTATGCAGGAAGAGATAAATCCCTACAATATGATAATAAGACATGGGATTTAGTTGAAAGGCCAAAAGGAATAAAGGCTTTAAATAACAAGTGGGTGTATCGAATAAAGCATGAAGGGAAATAAAATCAACAAATATTTAAAGCAAGGTTAGTAGTTAAAGGTTTTGGGCAAGAAAAAAGTATTGATTTCACAGAACATTTTTCTCTAGTTTTCAAAATTTCATCAATACGAGTAGTACTTGGTCTTGTTTCTTCTCTGGATTTAGAATTGGAGAAATTATATGTCAAGTCAACCTTCTTACGTGGATATTTAGAAGAAGAGATATATATGGAGTAGCTAGAAGGATTCATTGCAAAAGGTACAAAAAAGTTGGTCTGCAGTTTGAAGAAGAGTCAATATGGGCTGAAAGAAGCCCCTTGTAAATGGTATAATAAATTTGACTCTTTTATACTTGAATATAATTTTAAAGGCTAAATGCAGATCATTTTTTATACATTAAAAGAGATTAAAGAAATAATTTTATTATATTGTTAGTATATGTTGATGACATGTTGATTGCTAGGAAAGATAAGATCATGATTAATAGGTTAAAAGAAGAATTAAAACAAGCCTTTACAATGAATAATTTAGGACCAGCAAGGAAGATTTTGGGAATGAAAATTATATGTGACAGAAAAAGAAAGAAATTATGGTGTCACAAAAACAATACCTTGTAAAAGTATTGCAAAAATTCAATATGGTTGATGCAAAAGTTGTAGGTACACCACTTTCTTCTCATTTCAAATTAACATCTAAATAAGGCCCCACTACTACTGAAGAAAAAATGAAATGTCCAAGATTCCATATGCTTATGCAGTAGGAAGTATTATGTATGTTATGGTATGCGCTCGCCCTAACATTGGACATTCAGTGGGAGTAGTAAGTAGGTTTCTTGCAAACCCAAGAAATGAACATTGGAATGTTGTTAAGTGGATCTTAAGGTATATTAAAGGATAATTTGACTATTTTTTGTGCTTTCAAGGTACTAATACCTTTTTGGAAGGATTTACAGATGTTGATTTTGCAGACGACATGGATTCTAGAAGATCTACAACAGGTTACAGATATACCTTTGTAGGGGTTACAGTATCATGGGTATCTAGACTACAAAAGGTGGTGGGTCTTTCAACCACAGAAGCTGAGTATATGGAAACAACCGATGTATGCAAGAAAATGATTTGGATGAAGAGGTTGCTATAGTAAATATGATTGTAGCATGAAAAGTATGTATTGAATTTTGATAGCCAAAATGCACTCCATCTTGTCAAAAATATTGAAATTGGAAAGAGGAAGAGGCTTCTAATTTAATTTTCCCTTACTTAAATTAGAAGGAAATTGTAATTCCAATCACATGACAGCTTGTACAAGTTAACTGATTCATGAAGACTTAGTTATCTCAGTCAATTTGAGTTAAGGGTCAAACTAGAGGCATGTAGAGTTCACTCTAAGTTTTAGGGGGTCTAGTTGCAGTTTATTTTGAGCTGTAATTGTTTAACTTAATTATTTGGTTTATAATGTTCTTAACTAGTTCTAGCTGATGGAGAGCTAGTGAGAGGTCTAGTGAATTAAATTTGATTTAATTCGCATGTAGTGATTAATTAGATAACTAAATATTCACTATAAATAGTTGTTGCATGTTGGTTCTAAGGAATACCCAGTTGAGATTGGATTTAAAGGGAAGTATACTATCGGTTGTATAATTAGAAAATAGTACAGGTCATGCATGAGGTCAGCAAGATTCCTTGGATGTATTGCGCAATCAATTATTGGGGATTTTAGAATTAATAGGGGCTCAATTTCCCTAAGGATTACGTAAGCAAGAATCAACATCCAAAGGAAATAAATTAGTTAAGTAATGGACCAAACTTGCTTGGATCAGAGTGAGACAGACAGAGATTTTGGAGAGAGCTCTCAAGCCTGAGAGAAGCATTGCATTTTTTCTAATTCTTGACTTAATTAAATATGCCGATAACAGTGTTTTTTGTTGAGACTTTCCCTAGATAAATCTTTGTGTTGTGCGATTGAAATTCTTTCTCTTTCTTGGTCATGTGATTATGCGATCGTAATTGGTTTCCACAATTTGTAGAATAGATTCAAGTATTTTATTTTAGAATATTACAAGATCAGTTGAAACTTTGTGGATTTTATACATGGTATCATAGAAGGAATCACTATAGAAGATAAGAATAAGAGTTTGTTGAACAGGTGAATCGAATTTTCATATGTATTCTTTAGGAGAAACAACAAATTAGGATGTCTTTCTGTGGATTGAGACTCGAATATTCCCTTGAGGGTAGTTATAATTACATATCTTGGAAGAACAGTATGGAGGTAGTGTTGGAGGACAAGAAGTTGAAGAAATTCATAGACAAAGATATTCTCAAGCCCACAACAATGGATCCTCAAAACCTTGATGCACGAAAGAAGAATGTAGCAAAGGCGAGATGGATTCTATTAGAAGGATTTTGAGATCATATTGTCTCAAACATACATGGAAAGGAAAATCCATATGATATGTGGAAGGCCTTAATAAATTTGTTTCTGAACAAAAATGACCACAGGAAGTTGGTGCTGAAGGACAAGCTCAGAAAAATCAATATGGAGAAGGGTGACACAATACCAAAATACTTGACGAAGTTCACTCAATGTTGAGCTGAGGCTGGAAGTGTTGGTGAAATAGTTTTCAAGGATGATCTGGTGATCCCAGTATTTCTAGGCCTTCCAAATTAGATCTGGAACAACTACTGGGATTCGGTGAAAGGGATGGAGAATATTTCGAAGTGGGCGAAATTGTGGTCCGACTTCATATAAGAAGACATTCAGTGGAATACCAAAGATGGATCCTCATCAAAGATTGATGATTAGGAGAATTGTGCCTTGGATGGAAAGGAGAAGAAATGGAAAGGGGAGCTGTCCCATTCCAAATCAGGTTCTGGTCAGATAGGCAAGAAGAAAGACTTGTCGAAGATAAAATGTTTTCAGTGCCATGAGCTTGGACACTATGCTACAAAGTGTCCACACAAGAATATCGGAAAGAATCCCTTAGGAGGAGTGACAAGTGAATAACTTGCTTCATAGTTCGGGTTGGATTACACTCTCATCGCATGCATGGTGTCATCGGTGATGGGTTATCTGTGGTACTTGGATAGTGGAGGTTCATTCCATATGAACAACAATAAAGAATTCTTCAGTAACTTGGATGATAAGGATCTCTAGATGCACATCCAAATGGGAGATGATGGGAGCTATAGCAAGACCGAAATAGGTACAATTACCTTTTAGAAGGATTCTGGTACTCCTCTCACATTAAAATATTTCCTTTATTTTCCTAATTTAAAGAATAATTTAGTTTCAGTTGCTATGATGGAATATTATGGCTATGTTTTTATATCTAGAAAAGGAAAGGCATTCCTTCATCACAAAGCCATGGGAAAAGTGAAGAATATTGGGGTTCGAGTAAATAATCTCTACAAATTGGATGTAGAATATTGTGTTTCCTTGAGCACAAAAGCAGAGAAGGTGTAGAGTCGAGACATCGGTGACTTATGGCACGGAATATTGGGCCATCTACACCATGGCACTTTGAATATTATGCAACAGATTTCTACAGGACTTCTCAAGGGTGCACTTTAGCAGAGAGATACATGCAAATGGTGTAAATTGGGGGAGCACATGAAAGCCACCTTTCATGATAAGGAAAGGAGAGAAAAGTTGATCCTTGAAAGAGTTCACTCAGATGTGTGTGGATCATTCTCGATAACCTCGAAGACAAAACAAAAGTTTTATGTGACTTTTGTAGATGATATTTCACTCAAGTGTTGGATATTATTCATGCACAAGAAAGATCATATGTTCTCAAAGTTTTGTGAGTTCAAATAACTTGTCGAGAAAGATACGGGGAAGAAGGTGAAGGATCTCAAGAGAGAGAATGGTGGAGAATATGTCTCGAAAGAATTCAAGAAATTTTGTGCTTCATAAGGAATTTGATGAGAATTGATAGAACCTCATAACCCACAGCGGAATGGGGTTGTAGAAAGGAAGGATAGAACTATTTTGGGAGTAACGAGTGATGTTGCATGATAAGGGCCTACCATTTCATATGTGGGTTGAAGCATGCAACACATCAGTATTTGTGTAAAACAGAAGTCCTCATGGGATACTTGGTATGAGTACACTAGAGGAATCATTTTCAGGTTAGAAACCAGATGTGGCACATTTTAAAATTTTTGGTTCATTGGTTTTTTTTCCATGTAACCAAAGATGTCAGGAAGAAGCTAGAACCAACAGTTAAGTTGGAAATTTTTTTGGGGTACACTGATACACCTCAAAACTATCGAGTGTACTTCCCAACACATAGGATGACAGTGGTCAGAAGAGATGTGAAATTTGATGAAGAGAAGGCCATGCAGATTTCCCTTGAGAGAGAGTTGCAGTTGCATGCAGTTTAGGAGATCTTAGCTCCAAAAGAAAAACCTCAAGATGTGGAGCAGCCACAAGCAAAGGAATAGAGAGTGGAAGCACCCACTCATTCAGAGGCATCCCAAGATGGAAGGAAGTGCACCAGAGAGGCTGAAAAGTTGGTTCTTGATGCCAGAGAGAATGTGGGAGAACCCACATCACAGCGCAAGAAGAGAAGGTCCCCAAAGCGGTACAAACACTTCATTTCTCTTAGGAGTGAGAGTGTAGAGATAGAGTCATCCTCTTTTGAGAAAGCAGTGAAAAAACAATTTTGGGTTGATTCCATGGTTGAGGACTATGACTCCATTATTAGAAACAGTGCATGGGAAGTTGTACCAAGACTGGAGGGGGAGTTAGTTGTAGGATCCAGGTGGATCTACAAGGTTAAGCATGCAATATATGGGAGTGTGAAGAAACAAAAGGCTAGATATGTGGCCAGATGAATTTCTCAAGTGGATAGGATTAATTACGAGGAGACCTTTGCACCAGTCACAAGGTACTCTTCAATCAGATCCATCCTTTCACTTTGAGCACAGATGGGATGACAGATATATCATATGGATGTAACAACAACCTTTCTTAATGGAGAGATTGAGGAAGAGGTTTACATTGAGCAACTGGAAGGTTTTGATACCTTTGACAGATAGTCACATGTGTGCAAACTCAAGAGAGCATTGTATGGAATGAAACATGCACCTCGTGCTTGGTACACTAGTATAGACATCTACTTCACTGGGTTGGGCATCACCAAGGGTGAAGTAGATGAAAACCTTTACCATATTGTGGTAGAAGGTAAAATTTTGATCATTGTACTTTATGTCGATGATTTAATACTAACAAGTGGTGAGAAGCTCACCAAGTCTTGCAAAGAGGATCTTGCAAGAGAATTTAGATGAAGGATATGGGCCTCTTGCACTATTTCCTAGGATTGGAAATTTTGCTAAGATATGGGGAGCTATTTTTATCTTAGGGAAAGTATGGAAATGAGATTCTAAAGAATTTCCACATGAAGGGAAACAAAGCCATGGAGACTCCCCTAGCAAGAAACTGGAGGGAGGAGGATGCTACTTCAGGTGAAGTAGTAGATGCTACCATCTACACGAATCTTGTGGTTTTACTCATGTATTTGGTGAACACACAACAATACATATGTTATGTGGTTAAACAACCTATTCAAACTATGGTTAAGAGTACCAAGCTCTTTTGGAAGGCATACAAGCATGTATTGATATACCTCAGAGGAACTATAGAGTTTGGGCTATGGTATAGGCGGATAGAGGGAGTGAAGCTTCAAGGATTAACAGATGCAGATTGGGCAGGGAGTCCGCCTGACAAGAAGAACACATCAAGGGGCATCTTCAACATTGGACCAGTAGCATTTTCCTAGTAGAACAGGAAGGAGATATCAGTTGCACACAATTTAGCAAAGGAAAAGTACATGGATGCTAGTCAGGAAACATGTGAGACCATCTGAATGAGGAAGATACTTGTTATTTTTTTTGGTCGAAAGATGGATCCAACAATGATTTATTTTGATAACCAGAGTTGCATCAAACTCTCAGTTAATGCATTTTTTCATGACATTTCCAAGCATATTGATATTCGGTATCACCAACTTAGATATTGTGTGTAGAGAAGGATTATGTCATTATAGTACATTCCCACAGCGGAGCAAAATGCATACATCTTGATGAAGACACTCTCAAGAGGAAAATTTCAATTCCAGAGAGGCGGGATTGAGGTAGAAGGCAATCCCTTTTTTTCAGAGGGAGCGTTGAAATTGGCAACAAGAATATGCTTCTAATTTAATTTTCCCTAAATTAAATTTGACGGAAATTTTAATTCCACATCATGTGACAACCTGTATGAGTTAACTGAGTTTGGAAGACTTAGTTAGCTAAATCAATTTGAGTTGAGGGTCAAACTGGAGGCATGTAGTGTTCACTCTAAGTTTTAGGGGTGCAGATGCAATTTATTTTGAGTTGTAATTGTTAACTTAATTATTTGAGTTAAAATCAGTTTAACTAGTTCTAATTGATGGAGGAGCTAGTGAGAGGCCCAATGAATTAAATATGATTTAATTCACATGAAGTGATCAATCATATAATTGAATGTTCACTCTTAATAGTTGTTGCATGTCCGTTCTGAGAAAGACCCAGTTGAGATTGGAGTTAAAGGGAAGTATACTATTAGTTGCATAATTAGAAAATTATACAGTTCATGCATGAGGTCAGCAGGATTCCTTGAATGTGTTGCTCAATAAATTATTGAGAATTTCTTAATTAAGAGGGACTCCATTTTCCTAGGGATTGGGCAAGCAAGGCTAAGCATCCAGAGACAAGAAATTGGTTAAGTATTGGAACAAACTTGCTTGGATCAAAGTGAGACAGTCAGAGATAAGAATTGTATTGTTTCATATTCTTGACTTAATGCAATATACATATAGCGGGGGTGTGTGATCGTAATTGATTTCTGTGATCTGTAGAATAGATTCAAGTATTTTATTTTAGCATATTACAAGATCAGTTGAATCTATGTAGAGTTTCTACAAAAAAAACTCTACTTTTCACTAGAAAACAAAGAATATTGATGTTAGATATGATTGAATCCATGAAGTGTTATATGATGGGACACTATAGTTGGAGAAAATATACACGAATATATTTGCAGTGCCTTGGCTGGTAAGTTTCAAGGATGATAAAATAAGACTTGGGAAAGATTAACTAAAAGATAGAAATTTGTATTTAGTCTCAAGTGAGAGATTATTGTGTGTGGGACCAAATAAATAAAACAAATAAATAAAAACATAATATAATATTGTGAGTTCTTGAAAATTCTCTAAGAAATAGAAATCTACAAGGATGGTTTTGGGGTAAAATGGAAAAAAGATTGAGATTTTATTTTTATTTTTATTTACATAACCATATAAATAAACAATTAAAAATAAATTTAAAAAAATATAAATTTAAAATGTGAAGATTTTATGGTACATAAATATAAATATAAATAAAGTAGAGGTATGGTAAATAAATAAAACCTCTTTTTATACTTACTCCTGAGGTATGGTAAATAAATAGAAATATAAATAAAATAGATGGTAAATAAATAAAACCTCTTTTTATATTTACTCCATAAACCTTTTATATTTACAAAATCTCAAAAAGAAGTTTTATAGGCCAAATACCATGGTCTAAATACCATATTTACAAAAAGGTAAGGTAAATAAATAAAAATATATAAAATAGGACTAGAAATCAACATCTAATTATATTTGAAGCCTATGGACCAAATACCATAGACCAAATTAATAATAATACCATGCAAAAAAAATATATTATTAACCTTAACATTAATATTAAAATATCAATATTAATATTATTATTGTTATTATTATTACTAAATCTAATATTGATATTAATATCTTATAATATTAAAATTATTTAATTTAATAACTTTATATTAATACAATATTAAATTTGCTATATATATATATATATATATATATATATATATATATATATATATATATAATAACTCTAGATATATGGGAGGGAAAAACAGAGACATATGATACACATGGAGAAATAGAGGGATTGAAAAGGGAGAGATGGAGATAAACTAAAGGAGAGGGGAGAGGAGGAATGAAGAGTGAGAGAGTGGAAAAGAGATGGAGATATGAGAGAAAGGGAGAGAGAGGAAGGATGAGAGAGAGAACTTAAAGAGAGTAAGAGAGTGATGGGGGAATATAGAGGATTGTAGGGAAAAGAGAGAGAGAGAGAGAGAGGAAGGAAAGAGGAAGGGATAGAGAGATGGAGTTGGAGGGGGAGAGAGGGAGGGATAGAGATATGGAGCTAGATGGGGAGAGAGGGAGAAATATAAACATGTATTTTGAGGGGGAGAGAGGGATGGATAGAGAAAAGGAGTTGTATGGGGAGAGAGGGAGGGAAGAAGAAAGACATAGATAGTGACAAGTGGAGAGAGAGAGGGAGTGACAAGGGAGAGATGGAGAGAGAGTGTGTATTTTTGGGGGTGAGATAAAGAGACAAATATGAAGATATGGAGAGAATGGGGAATATAAATAGAAAGAGAGGCATATGGTGAAAAATTTAGAAGGTGAAGAGAGAGAGAGAGTGAGAGATTGGAGAGAGGAAGGGAAAGAGAGATGGAGATGGAGGGGAGAGAGAGGGAGGTAAGAAGAAAAACATAGAGAGTGAAAGTTGGAGAGAGAGAGAGAGGGAGGTAAGAATAAATACATAGAGAGTGAAATTTGGAGAGAGAGAGAGGAGTGATAAGGAAGATGGAGGGAGAGCGAGAAAGGATAGAAGGAGGGAAGAGAGATAGAATTGAGGGAGAGGGAGGGAAGGGGAAGAGAGAGAGGGAGGGAGGGAGAGGAGGAGGGAGTGATAGAAAGATATATTGGAGAAAGAGAGTGTATGTTTTGGGGTTGATATAGAGAGATAAAGGGAGATAAAGATATAGATGGAAGGTGAAGAGAAAGAAGAGATAGATGGAGACAGGGAGGGAGGATAAAGATATTGATAAATATGGGGTGAGAGAGTCTGTGTGTTTGCGGGGGTGAGATAAAGAGACAAATAAGGAGAGATGGAGGGACACATAGATATATATGGAGGGGGGAGAGAGGGAAGAAGATTTCCTACAATAGATGCATTGATTTCAGTGTAGATGGTGATTTCTAATACTATTTGATTACTTGCACTAGATTCATTGATTTTAGTGTAGATTTTGATTTCTAATGATATTTGATTACTTGCACTAGATGCATTGATTCAATGTAGATGATTTCTAATTCTATTTGATTTCTTGAACTAAATTCATTGATTTCAGTTTAGATGGTGATTTCTAATCCTATTTGGTTGCTTGCAATAGATGCATTAATTTCAATGTAGATGTTGATTTATAATTATATTTGATTCCTTACACTATATGCATTGATTTCAATATAAATGATTTCTAACCCTATTTGATTGCTTTCACTAAATGCATTGATTTTAGTGTAGATGGTGATTTATAATCCTATTTGATTGCTTGCACTAAATGCATTGATTTTAGTGTATTTGTTGGTTTCTAATCCTATTTTCTTATTTGCACTAGATGCATTGATTTTTAGTGTATTTGGCCCATGGTATTTTGCCTATAGACTTAACCTAAAAAAAACTTCTTTTTGAGATTTTGTAAATATAAAAGGTCTATGGAGTAAATATAAAAGAGGTTTTATTTATTTACCATACTTCTATTTTATTTATATTTTTATTTATTTACCATACTTCTATTTTAATTATATTTTTATTTATTTACCATACGTCTATTTTATTTATATTTTTATTTATTTACCATACCTCAAGAGTAAGTATAAAAAGAGGTTTTATTTATTTACCATACCTTTGGTTTATTTATATTTTTTTTTATTTGCCATATATCGTTTTTGTGTGTTTGTAAAACTCTTCATATTTTAAATTTATATTGTTTAAATTTATTTTAATTGTTTATTTATATAGTTATGTAAGTTATTTTTAAAGTTGACATTATTTATATATATATATATTTTTTTTAAATTAGTTTTTAATTTTGGCTTCTGACATACTTACACATGGACATACTTACACATGGAGGTCATCCTGTGCTGTAGAATGCGCCTCTGGATGCAACAAGAATAGGCTTCTAATTTAATTTTCCCTAAATTAAATTAGACAGAAATTTTAATTCCATGTCAAATTTGTACGAGTTAACTGAGTTAGGAAGACTTAGTTAGCTCAATCAATTCGAGTTGAGGGTCAAACTGGAGATATGTAGAGTTCACTCTAAGTTTTAGGGGCTGCAGATGCAATCTATTTTGGTTTGTAATTGCTTAACTTAATTACTTGAGTTAAAATCAGTTTAACTAGTTCTAACTGATGGAGGAGCTAGTGAGAGGCTCAATGAATTAAATATGATTTAATTAATATGTAGTGATTAATCATAACTGAATATTCACTATAAATAGTTGTTTCATGTCAGGAAGACCCAGTTGAGATTCGAGTTAAGGGGAAGTATACTATCAATTGTATAATTAGAAAATTATATAGGTCCTGCATGAAGTCAGCAGGATTCGTTGGATGTATTGTGGAATGAATTATTGAGAATTTCTTATTTAAGTGGGACTCGATTTCCCTAGGGATTGCACAGGATGAGAATTGAGACACAACAAATTGGTTAAGTATTAGAACAAAATTTCTTGGATCAGAGATAAGCATTGTATTGTTTCATATTCTTGACTTAATGCAATATACAGATAGTGGGTTTTTTATTTGGGGCTTTCCTTAGATAAATATTTTTTCATGTGATTGTGTGATTGTAATTGTTTTATGTGATTTTTAGAATAGATTCAAGTATTTTGTTTTAGCATATTACAAGATCAATTGAATCTATGTGGAGTTTCTATAAAAAAACCTCCACTTTTCACTAGAAAACAAGCATATTGATGTTAGATAGGATTGGATCCATGAAGTGTTATATGATGGCATACTATAGTTGGAGAAAATATACACTAATATTTTAACATGAGATAAGCAAGATATTTGGAGTTCCTTGGCTGGTAAGTTGCAAATATGATAAAATAGGACTTGGGAAAGATCTGTAACTAAAAGATAGAAATTTGTAATTAGTCTCAAGTGAGAGATTATTGTGGGTGAGACATAATAAATTAAAAACATAATATAATATTATGAGTTATTTAAACTTCTCTAAGAAATAGAAATCTACAAGGATGGTTTTGAGGTAAAAGGGAAAAAATATTGGAATTTTTTTTTTCGCTGAGAGGGGCATTCTATAGCCCAATATGACCTCGATGTGTAAGTATGTTAGAAGCCAAAATAAAATTAAAAAAATAATAATTTTTTCTTCAAAATAAAATATGAATAATTCCGACTTTGAAAATTACTTACATAACCATATTAATTAAAAATAAATTTAAACAATATAAATTTAAAATATGAAGAGTTTTACGAACACTCAAAAAATATATATGGTAAATATATAAAAATATAAATAAACCAGAGGTATGGTAAATAAATAAAACCTCTTTTTATATTTACTCCATAAACCTTTTTATATTTACAAAATCTCAAAAAGAAGTTTTATGTAGGTGAATTCTATAGGCCAAATACCAAGGTCCAAATACCATATTTATAAAAGAGGTATAAAACTGTAAGGTAAATATATATATATATATATAGGATTATAAATGACATCTAATTATATTTGAATCCTATGGACCAAATTAATAATAATACCATGCAAAAAAAACATTATTAACCCTAACATTAATATTAAAATATTATTATTATAATTATTGTTCTTGTTGTTATTATTACTAAATATAACATTGATATTAATATATTATAATATTAAAATTATTAAATTTAATAACTTTATATTAATACAATATTAAATTGGTTATATATATATTGACTCTAGATATATATGGGAGGGAAAAACAAACACTTATGATACACATGGAGAAATAGAGGGATTGACAAGGGAGAGATAGAGATAAGTGGAAGGAGAGGGAAGGGGAGGAATGAAGAGAGAGAGAGGGAGAGGAGTGAGAGATGTAGAGAAGGATAAGAGAGGGAGAGGGAGAAATAAAGATGGAGGTGGGAGAGAGAGAAGGAGAGAGGCAGAGAGAAGGAGAAAGGATTGAAGGGGAGAGAGAGAGAGAGAGGGGTAGAGAGATGGAGATAAGAGAGAAAGGGAGAGAGAGGAAGGATGAGAGGAAGAGAGAGGGATGGATTCTTGAATATCGAGAAGTGCATTGCAGTTTACACTTGAATGGAGGATGCTACATATGCAACGCAAATATTCCCTTTAGAGGCTGCATTGGTGAGTCTATAAGTGATATAACATATAATTCAAACCTTGGAAATCTCACAATAGAATCCATGAATGTTTTTTTCTTCTCTTAAGACATATAGCAGCTGAAATGTAAGGGGATGATAGACCCTATTTCATTGGTCCTGGGGATGATGTCCAGTTTGACAAAGTCATGGGGGATGATGCTCAAATTGAACTATAATTGTTTAGATGATTATGTAGAAACCGGTTAGTTCCAGCATAATAGACCAAGTCCATTCACGAAACAGATATTGTCTTCTAGAAATTATAAATAAATATACTTGAATAAATGTACTTAAATACTTCATCGAAGCAAGTGAAAATTCCCAAAAATACCAAGTTTAGCTCACCTAGGATAATGTTGATAAAATAATAATAAAAGTAAGAGAATTAGAAAGTTGAGTTGGCAATACTTGAAGCACACGACATGAAAATTGTTTTTGTCGAATAGTTCATAAATATACATGTAAAATCGTATATTGTTGTATTAATGATGTCTCAAGAACTTAGTACAAATGTGCATGTATAGTTAAACATATAAATTTAAAGTTGACATGGAAACTAAACAAATGTTAAAGGTCACAAATGGATCCAATAACATTTATCTCCTAGCTATATTATATACATCAGAACAATGTAAATTATGATTTATTATTTGTACAAAAATCAGAAATACAATATATGGAATACCATTCTATTATAAAAGTAGTGGTAACCAAACTAAGTGAATTACAAACATATAAAAACATAACTACAGTTGTGTTTAAATATACAACATTTATAAAATTCGTCACAACTTTTTACAAAAGTTGCAGTGATCCCAATTGAAAAGGGATTTAAAATATACTATAGGACCAATGGTTTTAAAAATATTATCTATAGTGATCTACAAATAATTATTATCAATGTAGTTTGGGAATAAATAAATACTCATGATAACTATTAACTAAATAATTATAACTACAAAATGTCAGAAACACTAGACAAAACAATAAGACATTCCCTGTGCAAATATTCACGGTGATTTATTTAGTGAAGAGTTTAAAATAGCTCATAAATCTATAAACAACATTCTGCGTTGAATGAAAACTATTAAAATAATAACAATACTTCAATTAATATGAACCAGGAACCATACAAACTCATATTCAACCGTTTAACTTAGGGTACTAGTTTCATTAACATTTGGACATCAGACCTTAAAAGAAAACCTACGGCACCTGCCATAGAGGAACATCTAATAAGAAATTACTCTTGGACCATCAGACAAATTACATAAATATATTATAGAAAAACTATCTTAAACCCATGGCCCAAGTATGATTAACCAATGAATTTCTAGTTTCAACATCTTTCAGAAGATAAGTGTGCTATGATTAGAGAATATTTAAAGTAACAATAATTTATAATTCTTGTTAGAAACCTCCAAGTCGCTGGGTTGATTCCTGAAGGGAAGCAATCCGCCTTGCGAGAGCTAAAAAACTCTTGGAAAAACTATGAAGAAAGTAGATTGAAATAAAAACCTGAGTAATTCCTAGTAGATTAAACTTAGTATAGGTAAAGAAAGTCCCGAAAGCATGCAGGAGGATAAGAAATTTAATCAAACCTCCACCTGGAAAGAAGCATTTTTTTAACATTATATTGGCGTATATGAGGAATGATAGAATTTTCTCAAGTACCGAATTCACATATAAAATGTGATTACCTTAACTGGCCTTTATTTGAGTCGACGACGCCATGCTACAGTAAGAAAAAAACCACTGTGAACAAATATGATAATAATCATGATGAAACAATTTTTTACCAAATGATGTAAGCATTGTAATTTCCTTACACAAAAAATGAAAAAAATACCTTATTCTTGTCCATTAAGTAGCCCAAGAGATATTATGCCCACTGGGCATAGAGGCTGGACCGTAAGACATAATTAGGTAACTGGAATGAAGTTTTTTAAAATTAACATATAAAAAAAAGTGGCACTCACAATACTTCCAATGTAACTAAGGCATTCAAACATGAACTAGTTACATAAGAAGTACATAACAATTACATAGTGAAGAACCTTCAACTACGAATCAAAGCAATGTTAATGACCTATCGTGGTTGGAAGGGGCGAGGTAGTTACCCCATTAGCACCCGATGAAATGAACACCGTCTAATCAAAACCCTAAATATCAATGGTGGATATTACGATAAATGTGTGATTGTATAGCTACCCATGTCCTTAGGCACCACACGATAGCTAGCGTCTAGAAAATTCTAAAAGAATCCTGTTAGCATAATATAATAACCCCAAGTGGATATGTCCTAGAACTTACATGAACAATGTGATTCCACCGAGTAAGTTTACATAAGATACACATAGTTAATATTAATAAAGAGGAGTAAGTTTACATAAGATACACATAGTTAATATTAATAAAGAGGAGTAAGTTTACATAAGATACACATAGTTAATATTAATAAAGATGGGTGAAAACAATCATGTTTTGTTTTAAAAATGCACCCTACCAAATGTATAGTGATACGTTTACTCTTGAGGGAGCTAAAAGAATAATACAATACCTTTGACAAATTAATAATAATAATCAAATTTTTGGTAGTTTTCAAACAAATTATTCGTTAAATTCAAGCTAAAATGTATATACGTGCTTCCAGTGAATGGTAGTTGGCATAAACATTTTGACTTTAGGTTAGGGGATGTTAGAAGTGGTAGCAGAGTTGAATGGTTCAACACTATGGCCTGATTAAGGACAAACATAATGAGAATTTATGTTATAAGTACATTGAAATAGTTCCATTGCTTAAGTTAAATTATCAAAATATTAATTATTGAAGTAGTAATTGAATTATTGTTGAGGCCATCTTTATCTACAATGATTGACTCATTGAGCACCTAGAAGAACAAGAATTTTCATCGTAGATTTATTTAATGATTAATAATAATGTAAATCATATTTTATTTAATGATTAATAGTAATGTAAATAATATTTTGTCACTATTTTGGATTATAAATTTGAATAATGAATTTGAAGTGATAAGGAAACAAATTCATTGACAAATCAGAAGATGAACACGGATATACTAAGTAAAGTATCCATAGATTTGGGTAATTTCCTATAAGATCATTCTGAGAAGTTTCTGGGTCATTTCAATACTTAGCTAATAAAAGTGACAACCATAAATAACAATATGTATGAGTATTTTTATCAAGAACATAGTGAGAGGACAAAGTCAAGCATGAAAAGAAGTTAAAAAAAAATACTCACATAAAGTAAGTAACATTTAATTGTTATATTTGTTATGTTGCACCTATATATATGGAAACATTATAAAAAAAAATAGTATCGAAACTGTAAGGAATGACCAAAGGATCAATTGTTTATTATTACCACATCCAAAGAGAACAGACATACAAAGTAATGAAAGTATGTATGTATTATCTGCACTAGACCATGTACATAGAGTACTAAATGAGGCACATCCATTCTTGTATAAGAGAAAGAACCTTGTCCATAAAATATAAAAAATTTGGCTACATATACAAGAAATACAAATACACAGAAGGCTTGGTTGCTAGGTTGGTCATGGTGTTGTGTTGAAGCTTAGTTTAAGTGGTTACTTGTGAAGGAACTAACGATTTTTCTTAAATAGGGATTTTGTGACATAAACCATCAATATGGATAATCATGTCTAAATTAATGAAATTGTATGATGTTTTAAATTAGAAGGGTCCTTGTGTGCACTAAGATGTTATCGAAATTTATCTCTTAAGGTAGAAGACAATCATCGGAATCAAGCTTTCATTAATTGAAACTTTTGTGGGGGTAAACCAAAGGAAAGATATTTTTTTTTGCAAACAAGTTATACAAAGACTCAAGAAACGAAGCATTAAACATGATCCACGAGCCCATTTTCTTAGAAAATCAAGACCTAAGTAAATAAATTACAAAGGAATATATCAAGCAATTGACACTTGTAGTAAAATTGTGGGACGAAATTTATGTTAAGAACTAAAAGAGTGGAGGCAATATGTGATGGATATTTATAACAACTTTTCATCGAAAGGAATCCTAGAAGATAGTGATGTAAGAAGCATATTGAAATGTTTATGTTTAAGGTAACATGTTATGTGGTTTCTGGGCTACTCCAAATCACCAAGGAATAGTGATGTTGATACCTAGAAATTAATATTTTTGATATCAGACTTACATCAAATTTAATGAGCATAAATGGGCAAGGCTAGGGCTAATACCAAGGATATGATAAAATAATAGAAATGGAATCTAGATAGTTATCAAATTCTGTATGCCTGATGAGGGATTACAATGGCGTGAGGCATAGAATTATAACAACAAAACATGAAATGGTTCACTAATTAATCTATACTATAACCACCTCATGGTTGAAAAAGGTCAATTTTGATTGAACTCTAGACAGCTAGAAAAATTTTATTAATTGAAGAAAAGGTTAATTGCAAGAACGTATCTAAGTTAGAACAGTAGATTAGATAGGAATAGTTTCTAGAAACATACTATGGATAGTCTATTAGGACTATAATAATAATAAAAATGTGTATATATCAACATATGAGAGGCCAAATAATACATCATTAAACTACGAGGGAAAATCCTTAAATGAGTATTTTCCAATTCGATGCTTCTCGAAAATATATTTAGACAAAAGACATCTTAATAAAGATACATATATGTATGCATGTTAGGTACACACTACAATAATGAGTAACAAATATTATGAGGACTCTGTTGTGTTGAAGACTTGAAGAATGGATATTGTTTGCATATAAAATATGATTAGGAGCCAACAGGTCATCAAGTAAGGTAAACAAGAAAATATCACACATATTCTTAAGAAAATTAAGTGGTACAAAAGAAAAAGGGAGAGAGAATACTAGTAGCATCATGGCATAAGCATAACCCATGACTATTGTTTTGCAATGAACCATCATGGAAGTGCAGTGTGTCACGAGTTCATGACACTAAAATAGGTACCTCCAATAACTTGAATATGAAATTTATGGACATAAAGTAAGTTTTCCAATGGTTATTGGGAATGTGTATGCACTTACAAACTCATTATGTCAATATAATCACATTAACTAGATGTCACGAGGAAGTTAGGAGGCATGGAAATGCAAAGGGGGAAATCCCCATAACTGATAAACTTGAACCTAATAAGGGAACATGTAACCCCAACCATCTTAGTGAGTAACTTACATAGTATAGAGGGACACGACCCTAAAGACGGAGAGTGAGAAAATCATGGGTTAGCCCTGTTGGAGAGGCCTGATTGTAAGACTTAGTGACATAACCCTTTTGTTAACTTTGAACTTTTAAGTATGCTCATACCATTTCTAATTATGCCCCTGGATTGCTATAGTGGTTCTTTAAAATATTTCCTTGAGATTTAAGCCTAGATGGTCTACTACAAAGTTTAGACTATATATATATATATATATATAGTGAAACCAACAAAACTATCAAACCTTGATCAATATTTTTGCAGGAAACAATCGATGGACAATTAGCATGGACATTATCGGGTCCACTTGAGAAAAGGACAAAAGAAATAGAAATTACCTTCAACTTTGAAAATGTTGTGCTACACCAAATTTTTCATATTATGGAATTGTTTTTGCTTAAAGAGAAGGTCATTAGTGATCCTCATCGAAAAGGAAACTGGATTGATGATAACAAGTATAATTAATGGAGAATAGTATCATAAGATAATTAAATATTTTCCAGTTGTGATAAAATTGTTAATTATTAAAACATTAACATGTGGAAGACAAGTTTGAAAAAAAAAAAGTAGCCATTGATACAAACGATAAAAATGGCAGAAAAAAGGAATTTATGATGGATGCATATGCGAAACTTTGAATTTAAATAACGACATAATAATATTATCCAAAAAGACAATGGACTACTTACAATTTATCATAAACACAATAACACCTTATGGGGTTGAATAAGAAAAAAAACCTTTTTATTACTATATAAGCAGTTTAAATAAAGTTGGTATTTTCTTGATTTAAAATTACAGTGGAACAGCGTGATGAGGTTTCGGTCAATGGACATAGTTGATGGTAAGGAAAATGATTATTGCTATTGATGATTGAGCTTGAAAAATTTATGCTGATTTTTACTTGAGGTGTAGGCTACTAACTTTTGTGAACTTTTGAAACATGCTGACAACTCTAGATTGGTAAAAAAATAGTGATTGATGGTATTTGTAACATAACTGAGATAATTATATGTATCTACATGTTTATTTAATAATGACCGAAGGAAATTAATGATAACCTTTGATAATTGTGAGTGTAGGTTGAATTGGATGGAGAGTTCCTGATCGAACCTCTCCATTTGAAAACACAGAAAAATCATCTCATAAAAGAAAGATAGCACTAGGATAAAGTGCATTTGAGGCACTTCACCGACAAAATACAGATGCAAATTTAAGGTGTGACGTATATTCTAGCCTATTTTCAAGGGCTAAAAACAAATACTAAGGACAGTGGGGGAATATGTAACACCCTTAAGTAAAAAGTAATTAATTAATTTACTTCTAGTGCAGTAATTCAATAAATTGTGGAATATGTGGAAGTCTCGTGGAAAATTTATTGTTTAAGATTATTTTTATTTTTATTTAAAGTTCGTATATGTCTAGACACAGAATATACAGGAAAAATTCACTAAGTGAAAGTTTCATTTACCAGATAGTTAGGAGAGAGTTACTCCCACCCCTAGAGATAAAAAATCTCAGTGTTGGAATCATGATTGTTGTTAGACAAAAACCTATAGGCATTAGTCTCTCCTACAATTATCAGAGTTAGGATCTACGAGAGGCGGTTAGTCCATGTCGCGAAACACATGGGCAGCATTGAACCCAATGTCCAAAAATCTCCGCCCCAATGCGAGATGGTTGAGTTTCGAACTCGATACCTATAGCTCTAATACCAATTTTTGGAATCATGATTTCCGTTAGACCAAAACCCACAGGCGTTAGTCTCCTCTACAATCGCCAAAGTTAGGATCCATGAGAGGCAGTTAGTCCATGTCGTGAAACACACAGGGAGCATTGAACCCAATGTCCAACACTCCGCTGGGGAAACAAAAGCCAAAATGGGATGAAATGAAAATGCCTAAGGCATTTGGGGGGATGCTGGAAAGTATTTTATTCCTTGAACATGACATTGTTGAAGAAGGGAAGGATCCTTCCAGCTAGGGTATTCTTCAGTTGGTTGGAATACTATCGAATCCCTTAAAGAGATTTGTGAGTCTGTTATTCCTAGGATAGATTGGTAGAGTCCAGAAGCGTTTGGATAGAATTTTTGACATCTCTATCTACTAATGTTCTGGAAATTGAAATTGGCAAGGGGGGATAGCAGGTGGTGGTTACCTTTCTCATTGGTTGGGTGGAGTGATCACATTCCTCAGCAATTTTCCCTAGGAAACCTAAACTAGAGAAATATTTTAGGATGTTACCTTCTCAGAAAAGAAAATAAAAAATAAAAATAAAATAAAATTATTATAAAATATTTATGAAAAAAATTTATGATTTATACAACAATGATTTTTGTGAAAGAATGGTTAATTTTTATTGCTAAAATAATTAAATTTCAATTATTTACGAAAGGGTGGAAAATAATTTCTATGGTTATTGAAAAGATTGATGAAATTTAAAGGAAATACTAATCCATAAAAAATAATTAATGGCCTCTATTGATGGATATAGTATTGTAAGTAGTTTCGATGATGATGTATAAACTAGTTAGGACAACTTATTTTTTTCTATAAATTATAAATAAATATACTTAAATACTTTAGCGATGAGAGTGACAAGTCCCAAAGAAAAGGCTAGGTGTCGCTCACCTAGGAGAAGGCTAGTAAAACAATAATAATAATAAAAGAATTTGAAAGTTGAGTTGGAAATACTTGAAGCAGATGACATGAAAATTGTTTCAGTCGAATAGCTGATAAAATACACAGGTAAAATCATATACTGATGTATTAATGCTGTCTCGAGTACTTAGTATCAATGTACATGTATAGTGAAACATATAAATTGAAAGTTGACATGGAAACTAAATAATTATTAAAGGTCACAAAGGGTTCGAATAACATTTATCTCTTAACTATATAATATACATCAAAACAATGTAAATTATGATTTATAATTATTACAGAAATTAAAATGCACATCCCTTCAAATAAAATATATGGACTACCATTCTAGTATAAAAGAAGTGGTAACCAAACCCTGGTTACCAAACTAACTAAATTACAAACATAGTAAACCAGAACTGTTGTCGTGTTTAAATATACAACATTTATAAAATTTGTTACAACTTTTTATAGAAGTGGGAATTCTCCGAGTTGAAAATGGATGTAAAATATAGTATAGGCCTAATGGTTTCATAGATATTATATATATTGAACTACAAAGAATTATTATTAATGTAGTTAGCGAATAAATAAACACTTGTGATAACTACTAGCATAATCATATTTATCAATGTGGTTGATATATGCCGATGGACTTATATGAAATAGATTTACAACCACATTCACCAATGTGGTTGATATACGTGGATAGGCCTATATCCACTACCCACCACATATATTTCACCAAAATAAATATTATATATTTATGATTAAAATTACCAAAATATTTTATATATTTACTTATAATATATTAATAGAATTACTATATACATACTATATATTAACTTAAAATATACATATAAGCCTATCTCTTCACTTTAATAAATTAAACTAAAGAGATTAATAAAGCATATGAAATAACTATTTAAAAACAAAAAACCTAAGAAGTAATAAACCCAAGGGTTTAATATTATAAACCGAAGTAATTAGTGAAGCAAAGGATAAATATTAATATTATAAACCAAGAAATAAAAAAACCTTAAGAATAAATAATTTAATCTCAAGAGATTAAAAAACCCTGAGAAATAATACTTTAAATAAAAAAACATAAGAAAATAATAAACTCTAAGAATTAATATATTAAACTCAAGAGATTAATAAAGCATATGAAATAATATTTAAAAACAAAAAACCTAAGAAATTAATAAACCGTAACAATTAATATTTTTAACTCAAGATATTAATAAACCCAAGAGATTATTAATAATACAAACCAAAAGAACTCATAAACCGAAGGTTTAAATATTATAAACCAAAGGAATTGGTGAACCCTTCGGATAAATATTATAAACATAAGGGATCAATATTAAAAACACAAGAAATTAATAAACCTTAAGAATTTATATTTTAAACTAAAAAACCTAATAAATTAATAAACCATTTATTATGGCATATTATAGTTGGAGAAAATATACACGAATATTTTAACATAAGATAAGCAAGATATTTGGAGTTCCTTGGCTGGTAAGTTGCAAATATGATAAAATAGGACCTGCGAAAGATGTGTAACTAAAAGATAGAAATTTGTAATTAGTCTCAAGTGAGAGATTATTATGTGTGAGACATAATAAATTAAAAACATAATATAATATTATGAGTTATTTAAACTTCTCTAAGAAATAGAAATTTACAAGGATGGTTTTGAGGTAAAAGGGAAAAAATATTGGAATTTTTTTTTTCACTGAGAGGCCCATTCTATAGCCCAATATGACCTCGATGTGTAAGTATGTTAGAAACCAAAATAAAATTAAAAAAATAATATTCTTTTCTTCAAAATAAAATATGAATAATTCCGAATTTGAAAATTACTTACATAACCATATTAATTAAAAATAAATTTAAAATATGAAGAGTTTTACGAACACTCAAAAAAGATATATGGTACATATATAAAAATATAAATAAACTAGAGGTATGGTAAATAAATAAAACCTCTTTTTATATTTACTCCATAAACCTTTTTATATTTACAAAATCTCAAAAAGAAGTTTTATGTAGGTGAATTCTATAGGCCAAATACCATGGTCCAAATACCATATTTATAAAAGAGGTATAAAACTGTAAGGTAAATATATATATATAAAATAGGAGTATAAATGACATCTAATTATATTTGAAGCCTATGCACCAAATTAATAATAATACCATGCAAAAAAAACATTATTAACCCTAACATTAATATTAAAATATTATTATTATAATTATCGTTCTTGTTTTTATTATTACTAAATATAACATTGATATTAATATATTATAATATTAAAATTATTAAATTTAATAACTTTATGTTAATACAATATTAAATTGGTTATATATATATTAACTCTAGATATATATGGGAGGGAAAAACAAACACTTATGATACACATGGAGAAATAGAGGGATTGAAAAGGGAGAGATAGAGATAAGCTGAAGGAGAGGGAAGAGGAGGAATGAAGAGAGAGAGAGAGGGAGAGGAGTGAGAGATGTAGAGAAGGATAAGAGAGGGAGAGGGAGAAATAAAGATGGAGGTGGGAGAGAGAGAAGGAGAGAGGAATGGAGAAGGAGAAAGGATTGGAGGGTAGAGAGAGAGAGAGAGAGAGAGAGAGGGGGGTAGAGAGATGGAGATAAGAGAGAAAGGGAGAGAGAGGAAGGATGAGAGGAAGAGAGAGGGATGGATTCTTGAATATCGAGAAGTGCATTGCAGTTTACCCTTGAATGGAGGATGTTACATATGAAACAAAAATATTCCCTTTAGAGGATGCATTGGTGAGTCTATAAGTGATATAACATATAATTCAAACCTTGGAAATCTCACAATAGAATCCATGAATGATTTGTTCTTCTCTTAGGACATATAGCAGCTGAAATGTAAGGGGATGATAGACCCTATTTCATTGGTCCTGGGGATGATGTCCAGTTTGACCAGGTCATGGGGGATGATGCCCAAATTGAACTATAATTGTTTAGATGATTATGTAGAAACAGGTTAGTTCCAGCATAATAGACCAAGTCCATTCACGAAAGATATATTGTCTTCTAGAAATTATAAATAAATGTACTTAAAGACTTCATCGAAGCGAGTGAAAATTCCCAAAAAATACCAGGTTTAGCTCACCTAGTATAATGTTGATAAAATAATAACAAAAGTAAGAGAATTAGAAAGTTGAGTTGGCAAGACTTGAAGCACACGAGATGAAAATTGTTTCTGTCGAATAGTTCATAAAATATACATGTAAAATCGTATATTGTTGTATTAATGATGTCTCAAGAACTTAGTACAAATGTGCATGTATAGAGAAACATATAAATTTAAAGTTGACATGGAAACTAAACAAATGTTAAAGGTCACAAATGGATCCAATAACATTTATCTCCTAGCTATATTATATACATCAGAACAATGTAAATTATGATTTATTATTTGTACAAAAATCAGAATACATAGCCCTTCAAATACAATATATGGAATACCATTCTATTATAAAGTAGTGGTAACCAAACTAAGTGAATTACAAACATATAAAAACATAACTACAGTTGTGTTTAAATATACAACATTTATAAAATTCGTCGCAACTTTTTACAAGAGTTGCAGTGATCCAAATTGAAAAGGGATTTAAAATATACTATAGGACCAATGGTTTTAAAAATATTATCTATAGTGATCTACAAATAATTATTATCAATGTAGTTGGGGAATAAATAAATACTCATGATAACTATTAACTAAATAATTATAACTACAAAATGTCAGAAACACTGGACAAAAGAATAAGACATTCCCTATGCAAATATTCACGGTGATTTATTTAGTGAAGAGTTTAAAATAGCTCATAAATATATAAACAACATTCTGTGTTGAATGAAAACTATTAGAATAATAACAATACTTCAATTAAGATGAACCGGGAACCATACAAACTCATATTCAATCGTTTAACTAGGGTACCAATTTCATTAACATTTGGACATGAGACCTTAAAAGAAAACCTACGGCACCTGCCATAGAGGAACATCTAATAAGAAATTACTCTTGGATCATCAGACAAATTACAGAAATATATTATAGAAAAACTATCTTAAACCCATGGCCCAAGTATGATTAACCAATGAATTTCCAGTTTCAACGTCTTTCAGAAGATAAGTGTGCTATGATTAGAGAATATTTAAAGTAACAATAATTTATAATTCTTGTTAGAAACCTCCAAGTCGCTGGGTCAATTCCTGAAGGGAAGCAATCCGCCTTGCGAGAGCTAAAAAAATCTTGGAAAAACTATGAAGAAAGTAGATTGAAATAAAAACCTGAGTAATTCTTAGCAGATTAAACTCTAGTATAGGTAAAGAAAGTCCCAAAAGCGTGCAGGAGGATAAGAAATTTAATCAAACTTCCACCCGGAAAGAAGCATTTTTTTAACATTATATTGGCGTATAGGAGGAATGATAGAATTTTCTCAAGTATCGAAGTCACATATAAAATGTGATCACCTTAACTGACCTTTATTTGAGTCTATGACGCCATGCTACAGTAAGAAAAAACCACTGTGAACAAATATGAGAATAATCATGATGAAACAATTTTTTACCAAATGATGTAAGCATTGTAATCTCCTTACACAAAAAATGCAAAAATTACCTTATTCTTGTCCATTCAGTAGCCCAAGAGATATTATGCCCATTGGGCATAGAGGCTGGACTGTAAGACATAATTAGGTAACTAGAATGAAGTTTTTAAAAATTAACATATAAAAAAAGGTGGCACTCACAATACTTCCAATGTAACTAAGGCATTCAAACATGAACTAGTTACATAAGAAGTACATAACAATTACAGAGTGAAGAACCTTCAACTACGAAGCAAAGCAATGTGAATGACCTATCGTGGTTGGAAGGGGCGAGGTAGTTACCACATAAGCACCCGATGAAATCAACACCGTTTGATCAAAACCCTAAATATCAATGGTGGATATTACAATAAATGTGTGATTGTATAGCTACCCATGTCCTTAGGCACCACACGATAGCTAGCGTCTAGAAAATTCTAAAAGAATCGCGTGAGCATAATATAATAATCCCAAGTGGATATGTCCTAGAACTTACATGAACAATGTGATTCCACTGAGTAAGTTTACATAAGATACACATAGTTAATATTAATAAAGAGGAGCAAGTTTACATAAGATACACATAGTTAATATTAATAAAGAGGGGTGAAAACAATCATGTTTTGTTTTAAAAATGCACCCTACAAAATATATAGTGATACGTTTACTCTTGAGGGAGCTAAAATAATCATACAATACCTTTGAAAAATTAATAATAATAATCAAATTTTTGGCAGTTTTCAAACAAATTATTCGTTAAATTCAAGCTAAAATGTATATACGTGCTTCTAGTGAATGGTAGTTGGCATAAACATTTTGACTTTAGGTTAGGGGATGTTAGAAGTGGTAGCAGAGTTGAATGGTTCAACACTATGGCCTGATTAAGGACAAACATAATGAGAATTTATGTTATAAGTACATTGGAATAGTTCCATTACTTAAGCTAAATTATCAAAATATTAATTATTGAAGTAGTAATCGACTTATTGTTGATACCACCCTTATATACAATGATTGACTCATTGAGCACCTAGAAGAACAAGAATTTTCATCATAGATTTATTTAATGATTAATAATCATGTAAATCATATTTTGTCACTATTTTGGATTATAAATTTGAATAATGAATTTGAAGTGATAAGGAAACAAATGCATTGACAAATCAGAAGATGAACACGGATATACTAAGTAAAGTATCCATAGATTTGGGTAATTTCTTGTAAGATCATTCTGAGAAGTTTCTGGGTCATTTCAATACTTAGCTAATAAAAGTGACAACCATAAATAACAATATGCATGAGCATTTTTATCAAGAACATAGTGAGAGGACAAAGTCAAGCATGAAAAGAAGTTAAAAAAAAATACTCACATAAAGTAAGTAACATTTAATTGTTATATTTGCTATGTTGCACCTCTAGATATGGAAACATTATAAAAAAAATTAGTATCGAAACTGTAAGGAATGACCAAAGGATCAATTGTTTATTATTACCACATCCAAAGAGAACAGACATACAAAGTAATGAAAGTATGTATGTATTATCTGCACTAGACCATGTACATAGAGTACTAAATGAGGCACATCCATTCTTGTATAAGAGAAAGAACCTTTTCCATAAAATATTGAAAATTTGGCTACATATATAAGAAATAGAAATACACAGAAGGTTTCATTGCTAGGTTGGTCATGGTGTTGTGTTGAAGCTTGGTTTAAGTGGTTACTTGTGAAGGAACTAACGATTTTTCTTAAATAGGGATTTTGTGACATAAACCATCAATATGGATAATCATGTCTAAATTAATGAAATTGTATGATGTTTTAAATTACAAGGGTCCTTGTGTGCACTAAGATGTTATAGAAATTTATCTCTTAAGGTAGAAGACAATAATCAGAATCAAGCTTTCATTAATTGAAACTTTTGTGGGGGTAAACCAAAGGAAAGAGATTTTTTTTTCCAAACAAGTTATACAAAGACTCAAGAAATGAAGCATTAAACATGATCCACGAGCCCATTTTCTTAGAAAATCAAGACCTAAGTAAATAAATTACAAAGGAATATATCAAGCAATTGACACTTGTAGTAAAATTGTGGGACGAAATTTATGTTAAGAACTAAAAGAGTGGAGGCAATATGTGATGGATATTTATAACAACTTGTCATCGAAAGGAATCCTAGAAAATAGTGATGTAAGAAACATATTGAAATTTTTATGTTTAAGGTAACATGTTATGTGGTTTCTGGGATACTCCAAATAACCAAGGAATAGTGATGTTGATATCGAGAAATTAATATTTTTGATATCAGACTTGCATCAAATTTAATGAGCATAAATGGGCAAGGCTAGGGCTAATACCAAGGATATGATAAAATAATAGAAATGGAATCTAGATAGTTATCGAATTCTGTATGCCTGATGAGGGATTACAATGGCGTAAGGCATAGACTTATAACAACAAAACATGAAATGGTTCACTAATTAATCTATACTATAACCACCTCATGGTTGAAAAAGGTCAATTTTGATTGAACTCTAGACAGCTAGAAAAATTTATTAATTGAAAAAATGGTTAATTGCAAGAATGTATCTAAGTTAGAACGATAGATTAGATAGGAATAGTTTCTAGAAACATACTATGGATAGTCTATTGGGAATATAAAATAAAAAAAATGTGTATATATCAAAATATGAGAGGCCAAATAATACATCATTAAACTACGAGGGAAAATCCTTAAATGAGTATTTTCCAATTCGATGCTTCTCGAAAATATATTTAGACAAAAGACATCTTAATAAAGATACATATATGTATGCATGTTAGGTACACACTACAATAATGAGTAACAAATATTATGAGGACTCTGTTGTGTTGAAGACTTGAAGAATGGATATTTTTTGCATATAAAATATGATTAGGAGCAAACAGGTCATCAAGTAAGGTAAACGAGAAAATATCACACATATTCTTAAGAAAATTAAGTGGTACAAAAGAAAAAGGGAGAGAGAATACTAGTAGCATCATGGAATAAGCATAACCCATGACTATTGTTTTTCAATGAACCATCATGGAAGTGCAGTGTGTCACGAGTTCATGACACTGAAATAGCTACCTCCAATAACTTGAATTTGAAATTTATGGACATAAAGTATGTTGTCTAATGGTTATTGGGAATGTGTATGCACTTACAAACTCATTATGTCAATATAATCACATTAACTAGATGTCACGAGGAAGTTAGGAGGCACAGAAATGCAAAGGGGAAAATCCCCATAACTGATAAACTTGAACCTAAGAAGGGAACATGTAACCCCAACCACCTTTTCCTCAACAAAATACAATCTCAAACCTTCGTTCTAATAACAACAAATAAATAGTGTGCATAATTTTTAGTCTCTAGCTCTCCCTTTCTCTCCCTCTCCCTCCTTCCCTCCCTCCCTTTCTTTCCTTGTCCCTACCTCCCTCTCCATGTCTCCCTCCATTTCTTCCTCTCTGTCCTCAATGGAAAAACTAGAATCCGAACCCCGAGAATTGGATACCCAAATATTTATGGCTTTCCATCCAACTTCTAAACCCCCTAACCTTCCATTAACATCCAAGGAAATGAAACTCCACCCCTTTAGTAGGCCTTTTAGAAAACTGACAACATAAACACCATATCTTGACAATTGTCACCAACGACTTGGAGGATGTGTTGCAGAGAGGAGTTGCACCATTTAGCTTTTCCTCAACGCCCAAAACCTCCAATCCAGAACCCTTTTATAACCTAATATGTCATTTCCTCTAGATGGATAGTCCTAAGCAAGAAAATGGAAGCTTATAGTTTTTAGCCAGGTGCCCATACATACGGCCCCGCCTACACCTAAAAGGTATTCCTTCATAACCCAATATCTGAATACACTCCACCCCAATCCCGATATCCATGCCTTCTATAAGCCCTTCTATGAGGTCCATATTAACCAAAATATGGGTGTATGTCTTAATCCTGATCTCTAAATATGTAGATTCATGGGCTAAATAAGATCCCAATGAGTTACCTATATCTTTGAAAATTAGGGCATCCCAATAGGTAGGAGGGTGACTTGGAAGATGAACCTAGACTGGGGCCATATCTAGTCTCTCCTACTTTGCATCGAAGAGGGACATCTAGAAATTGAAAAGGATAGATGAATCAGTTTTCTAAACCATTTGTTGTACCTTCTGGGTGTCTGCTACATCTTTGAAGCACAAATGAATCTAACCTTGGGCTAACAGTGACACCTATGGAGAAAATTTTACAATAGGTAAGATTTCAATGTCGGCCCACATGTTTATGGTTGAGGACCTGAATTTTCAACCCCTTACTTGCCCCACCAAGGATTTTTGGGACATTTCCTTAGTATTTTGAATGGTGACGTTGACTCCCAAAAATAGAGAAAGCAGGACTTTGTTCTTCTTCTTGACACTACAATGGATTTTCCTCTTCCTCGCTTTTTCATACTCCTTTTGAATCATAATTCCTTCTTATTCACAAGAGTGTTTCTCCCTAAAAACCACAAGACCATTCATGATGTTAGTTTGACCTTCTTCCGTTGTTGAGGCAAGGCTCTCCTTCACTAATTCACCGAAGGAGGGCAAGGCTGATGGCACTTGAGATGAAGGATATACATGAAAACAATCTAGAGAAGCTTCTGAGAGTGAAGAACCCCCACTGTGTTCAAAAAATTATGAAAACCCTAAGGAATTAGTAGCACATTGTATGTCTTCCTCCAATATCTGGGACAATAGGGAAACTAAACTTAGAGCCACACACCCCAAGAAGAGTTCTCTAGCCCCTGAAAAACATCCTCAGGCCCCGATCTAGCCGAAACTAAAGGACTCGAATAGTGCATGGCTGGAGCAAGGGTTAGGGCCTTCGAACCGCTAGATAGTTGCCTATTGAATTCTTAACTTTTCTTTCTAAAGATCTGGTAGGCCTAGAAACTGCGGTATGGTGGCCTTCTAAGTTGACTTTGAAATGCGAATGGATAAAATCCTTGGGACTAGACCAAATTTGTTGAAAACCCCCCTCCTCTAGTTCATAATCCACCAACTCCTCCTTCTCCATGTGGGTCCAATAGTAAGCAATCAACATCTCATCTTAAAAGCATATTTGATGAGTAGTTGCGTGTATTCAAAGGGTTTATCATGGCGACCATCTCTCTACAAAAAATATATCACGTGGATAAAAAATTCATGGTTACCATTTAATCTTATCTTTCATTTTGACAATGATATTAGAGCCTAGCATTGTCTAGAGCGTGTTCACTCTTTGTCAAAACTACGACGATTTCTTCGCCTGCAATTTTTCCATGGGCCTCTAGGGTTTCTCTAGTGTTGAATTCTTCTCCTATGGTAAAGATGTTGTAATGTTCTCTTTAACATTTTGAGTCCATCAAAATAAAATAAAAATTAAAAACATAAAATTAATAATTAAACCAATCTAGATCTATCTTAACTCTAGATCTACCAAAGGTCTAGAGGGAAGAATCAAATCTCTTGAGGTTCAAAACTCTTTATATTTGATCTCTAGACACTTGATAAATTCGAAATGAAGATGAATCTAAATTAATCATATACAATGAAAAAAAATAAAAAACATAAAAAATAAATTGATTTGCAAACTAAACATAGTATCCACCTTTCTTTTGAAAAATATTAAAATATTTACCATATTCGAATAACTTTCAAGAAATTAAAATATTTATTATATTGGAATTATTATATTGTGATAAACGTTTTTTACCCTTTGATTAAAATGATTTGAGTTGTCCGGAAACCATTTTCCCTCCCACTCGATTAAAATTTCAAGAGGGTATTGTCATGGAGGATTGGCGGGCAAACTAAACGGGGGAAAACTAAACACACAGCATTCTGTTACCAAAACAATAGAGTAGAGATAGAGCTACACGAGGGGAGCCTTAACACCCTCTCATCGATACTGAATGCATTGAAGAGTTCGACTCGAGCAAAGATGAAGAAGCAATTATTCAGTTTCAAGAAGAAGAAGGCGAGCCCTCCTCCATCTGTTGAGAGGCATACAAGAAGGTAATAGTTTAAGAAATTATTGAATGTATAATGTAGCTACTGTGCCATGGAAATAAAAAATCAGACCATCATCTATGCACTCTCGCAAGACAGGGAAAACTCCACAAGGAATGTTCGTAAATGATGACCACTCCTGAATTTGAGCTTGGGAACCTCTATAACAGCAGTCTCTGGTTCCCGTGCTTATCGCTTCTTCCACATCACCATTTGCTTGAGCTCTTCAACCTTCAATTCCACCTTTGATATCCCTGATTTTCTCACAAAATCAGAAACACTCTCAATAGTGGCTACACCCTGCTGCAAGGTGAACTGCAAACACTGTTTCTTAACAATGTTAGTGAAATCCATATCAAATTTTAGCTCTGTGTACCATGCATCTCCATTTATCTCCTTTGAAGCTGTCAATTCTGCTAGCATATACACCTTCATTGCTTGGTTAGAAACACACTTCACCCCTTTTATTAAGTCACGAGCTTCTATATTTTTCAATGCTTTGTTAACCTGTGGCTGCTGTAAATTTGTTTCTCTTTTCATATCTTTTGTCCATATACCCCTATTTCCAACATTTTTTATGACTTGATATATGAGCATATCTTCAAATGAGAGGCCCTTAAACCTTACAGATTCTTCTTTCGTCTGTTGCTTCTAAACTATGAAATCACTCTGCTTGAAAACCTGGAGTTGATGATTTTGAAGCAGGGCATTGAGTGCCTAAGGTCTAACATTGAGATCAACATCTTTAAGATTTTACTCCATGATTTTATCTGTCAATCCATCAGAGAAAGTATTAAAAAGATCCAATATTCTATTGATGGTAGTAGCCATTTGTGAAGCTGATGTTACGATCTCTAAGATCTTCAAAACTGTAATGGGCTTCGAACCCTAGAACAGTATGTGCATTTGCAGTGTCTAATTATCCCGATTGCCCCATTTAGAGTATGGGCTTTGAACCCTAGCCACAGTATGTGCAATTCGTGGCCTCAAGAAGAAACCCAAAATGTATGTATATATGCTCTACATTTTGAACATTTGTGTGGCTATTACTATGTTTTTATCACAAAAAACAAAATTATGCACAACTGAATTTTGATAATTTGGATACCAAATGTAGAATTGAGTGGTGCCTGAAGCGTTGTTTGGTGGGGGACAATTTCTAACCAGTGGATTCAGTTTCGAACTACTTTATGAACAGTCCTAACTTATTTTTCATCTTTTTTCATCTCAAACACATCAATTTCCTTTTCCAACATATATTATTATCATTTACTCATGCAACCTGCTGTGCACAGGGTTTCAATGTTTCATTTTCTAGTTGTCACTGTAGAGGTAACCATGCCCTCCTTTTTCCAAGCATATCTAGCTGTAAAAAAATTTCCTTATTGTTTACAAAAGGGGTAGGTAGGTGTCATTTATTCGACTCTTTATCATCATTACTCACAAGTTAATTCAATTATATCCTGCATCCCATAGATTTAATGTCTTAGCTTCCTATGATCTATCATAGCCCAGATTCTCATGGTTTGCTTTTAGAGCCAAACATTTTGCAAAGATTCATCTTTTGGTGAACATCATGAAACCTTCTTTAGAGATTCTGATGTGCTCTTTTGATTTTGAGTTTGCATTCTTGAATTTGAAGTGTGCTTTGAATTTTTTTTAACTGTTCCTTCACATGAATTGTATTCAATTTCTTATTGTCTGTCCAAACACGAAAGAGCTATAGATAAAAACCTGTTGATGTATGTTGTATTCGGTGATGCTTTCTAACTTGTAATCCAAGGGACTTAATGCGATAATCCATTGTATCCAGGAACATAGATCTGTGCTTCTATCACCAATGACTACTTCAACTTACTGTTATTATTTTCGCACTATGAACGAAACTTTTCCAGATGCTTACTTTGAGATTGCTTATGCCTGGCATGTGATACTGATTTGTTTGTCCATTTTTGTCTGGGCTAGGATTATTTGGCAAATGCATCAACTGTGACATTGGATATACTGTACTTTTAGAACACGCACTTGCAGAGAGGGACCAAAGGTATGTTTTTTCTTCTTCTAATTCTTGTTTTAGTTTGATTCATATCCTTACCACAAGAATAAACTATGTGGTATTTGAATGAATAGTTGTTTTTGTTTGTATCGAAATATGTGATATGCTCTACATCTTGCTTGGGGTGGGTGGGTCCGTCAATATTTTAGGTGCATCGAATATAATATCCCAAATCCATCTAATTCTGGTTTCGATAGGGTCAATATTTCCTATCTTGAGTTCAGAGAAATGACTAATATATTAAATATTGAAATTTGAGATATTCAACCTCGAGCTTTGGAACATTGATGTTCATATCAAACACAATTTTAGATGTGTCTGTGCTAGTGTATATTGATTTCCATTTGATATTAGTGCGGGTAATCTCATTTTTTGTGGAGCTGACTCTGTTTAGTTTGGAGGCTTTGCAAGTTTTTGTCATTTGGGTCAGAAATGCAAGTGTGCATTTTGATATGAAGTTTCGTTTTGCTTTGTATATTTGTTACTCTTTGATGTTATTTATTTGAGGGAAGCATAGAGAATGAGTGGAGTTAATGCATGCCATTGGGTTCTTAGTATATTTCTGATTTGTATACTGTGAAAATTTCTGAGCACAAAAATCCTACTGCTAAATATTGATTTACTTCTCCTACTTGTTTTATTATTCACAAGTTATTTAACTAAAAATATTCAAAAAAACTTCAAGGTAAACACAACTAGCAACCTACACAAATACAGATCATTTACTGAACATCATGCACATATGACAAAGGAAAAATATTTTTTGGACAAATGTCCTCGGAAAACCCAATGCGGGAAAACCGGTGCAACAGATATGAGGGTTTATTATTATTAAGCAACAATATTTTGAGTACATCTAGGGTGCCATAATCCGGCTCACCCAACAAAGAAAACCTTGGCTATAAAGAAAATGCGAGTTTTACCTCACTCCCGCAAGTCCTAGTTGATCTGGATGAGTCACTAGTGAAACCCCAACTAGCTTTGCACAATCTATACGCTGCCACTGTGTAAGGTTGCGTGGCGCTAGCTGAGGGACTATGTCACCCTTGCTCTATGCTGATAAACTTCTACTAGAGTCCGGTTTTAGCCCTGTTGGCTCAGAAAACCTAGTCTCTAGTTGAATTTCAAACTTTCCTTGGAGGCTCTGCGCTGCCCCTGCGTGGGCCTGCATCACCCTCTCTAGGGATTGCGTCACACCCTCTGATGGCTGCGCTGCCTCCATTGCATCTCTGTTGCCCTTGATTTGCATTGTACTCTTGGTCCTCCTGACCAATCACTGCATCTGCCCCTCACTGCTTCTCTAAATCACTCAGATCTGATCTTCGTCCGAGCACTGCTTCGTCAGAAGAATTCGATCTCTTAGATTCTGTGTGTGTGTTCTCCAATTGACCCCAAGCCCTTCCTTTATACTTTTCTCATTGACAAATCAATGGCTATGATCTTATCACTAATCAATCGCTAATATTAAAAGAAGCTTGATCCACGTCACTTAGAATGTTCTCATCACATGTGTAAATTAATTCACTTTAATTTTTTTAATTTCCCTAAGTTAGACTTAGGATCCCCATTAAAAAATTTAATTATTTGAATAAATTTTACACCAGATCGAATTTCTTCAAATTATTTTCTGGGTCTTGGAGATCTCATGTGTTCTAGCCCCTCCAAAAAGTTTTGGAGTTAGATCACATCCGATGCTACCCCAAAATCTCAACACTCCCTCTTAGCGAGGAGTTTGCTCTAGCAATAGTTCCCCACTGAAGTGTCACCTTGATCTCTGGCATCAGTCTTTGCACCGATGCTTGGACTGCTGACCTCCATCCATTGCGATGCTGCTCTCTGTATTGCGCCCATGTCACTACCAATGACACTTCCACATCTGTACTGCATCTCCCTCTAAAATTGTTGCATCATGCTGCCCATAGCACCGCCACTGCTAACTGCTAACTGCTGCACTACAACTCATTTGTTGAGAAGTAATCAGTTGAAGGACCACCACCCAATCACCAGACAAGTCATCACTGAAGCACCCTCTGCTACTACACTGCGCTGTCTCTCTGAAGCTCTGCGATGTCTGCTGCACTGTACTACGTAAGCACTGCCTTTGCGCTACTGTCTCTCATTTGCGCTGCTCCAAACTTCAGCGTCCCAACACTGCCTTTGCTTCTCCATGATTTTCTACACCCACTGCTCCAATCATCCTGTTATTGCCTTAAGGCTCTCGTAGCTCGTATGTGATCCAAGATTTTGGGCAACTCAAGGATCCTGCCTTCCCATCTGTAGTTTCTCTACAGATCTATATCGCCCCACCTCTTCTCTCAAGACATGAGCACTCATGGCCACATCATCCTCACTACCACTGTCCCCTCTAGTTTTTGATGCCTTGGAATCTGAAGCTTCCTTGTCCTTCCTCTTAGGACAAGTGCTGGCGAAGTGTCCAATTTTGCCACATCTAAAGAACCAGACCTTGGATAGGTCCTTCTTCTTCCCTTGCTGCCGTTGTCCCTTTGATGCTAGGGCTGCATCTCCCTCCTCCTCCTGTCGAAGGATAGCTCACATGTCACCCCAATTTGGGAGTTGTGCTCTACCCAAGATGCTTTGGACAAAGGTCTCCCACTCATCAATGATTACATTCAGGGCAGTCCTCACCAAGAGCCCTTCATCCAGAGCTGCCCTCATGGAAATCAACTGATCTCGGATCGTCTGCAATCTGAAGAGGAAGGGATCAATATCCTCTCCCTTGTGCATTTGCAACATCCGCATTTGGTTCTCTAGAAGCATCTTTCATTGGATGAAGCT